>CM055274.1:25761089-25814880 GCA_029237695.1 Conchocele bisecta
CATAGTTTATGAAAGTGTGATGAAAAATAAAATTCTGAAAATAGAGATGTTTGGAGAGAGATTTCTTTTTTAGGGGGTGGGTTGAGAGGCGGGAAGCAGTAGTTACACTCCCGCCTGCGATTCGCTTACCAAGAATTGCAATCCAGCGGTCCTTGAATTGCAATTCTTCCCCTCTGGAATTGCAGTCTAATTGCGGTCCAAACGCGGTCCCGTTTTTGCGGTCATTCTTTCGCGATACCGTTTGTGCGGTCATTCTTTCGCGGTCCAGTTTGTGCGGTCATTCTTTCGCGATACCGTTTGTGCGGTCATTCTTTCGCTATTTGCGGTAAAAAAACTTACCGTATCATCGTATAGTACAGTTTGTTTACATTATCAGTGATTATACAAACGTACTATACGAATATTATACAAACCTACGATATCCGTTCGTATATACATGATATACGATATATCCGTACGGATATGGTATGAATATAAAGTGGGTCATCCTGTGGTTAAAATATACCGATGCACCGGTTGATTTCGAATGTAAAACATCGGTTTTCATTTCGATCATTTGCCACAATTTTAAGTTTTTCAAAATGAATACATTTTCAGTTTTACGATACAGAAACAATATTTAAAACTGAGGATTGTGAAGTACTGTATCACAGTACATATACATGTGTGTCCAATATACAGTAATTCATCACTGTACTCCGCACCACCGCCGGGGACACAAAACAATGATCCCCAACGCACACCAGCCATCTACATTTGGCGTCCTAAAAGTTCCGGTCTATATCCCACAGTGGGAACAATGTGTATCACCACCACCACCAGTTTTTGTCTATGACTACACTACACCCCCACCCCCCCGGACCACCACTTCTGTACAAGTGCTAAAACTATAGTCCTGTGCGATGACCGACTGATCAAGTGCTATACTAGTCTTGGTGCGATGGCCGACTGATCAAGTTTCTAAACTAGTCATGGTGCGATGGCCGACTGATCAAGTTCTAAACTAGTCGTGGTGCGATGGCCGACTGATCAAGTTCTAAACTAGTCATGGTGCGATGGCCGACTGAGCAAGGGCAAAACTAGTCATGGTGCGATGGGCCGACTGATCGAGTGCTATGCTAGTCCAGGTGCGATGGCCGACTGATCAAGGGAAACAAGTATTGGTGCGATGGCCGACTGATCAATTCTAAACTAGTCGTGGGTGCGATGGCCGACTGATCAAGTTCTAAACTAGTCCTGGTGCGATGGCCGACTGATCAAGGGCAAACTAGTCTTCTGCGATGGCCGACTGATCAAGTTCTAAACTAGTCGTGGTGCGATGGCCGACTGATCAAGTTCTAAAACTAGTCCTGGTGCGATGGCCGACTGAGCAAGGGCAAAACTAGTCTTGGTGCGATGGCCGACTGATCAAGTTCTAAACTAGTCCTGGTGCGATGGCCGACTGATCAAGGGCTAAACTAGTCTTGGTGCGATGGCCGACTGATCAAGTTCTAAAACTAGTCGTGGTGCGATGGCCGACTGATCAAGTTCTAAACTAGACCTGGTGCGATGGCCGACTGATCAAGTTATAAACTAGTCCTGGTGCGATGGCCGACTGATCGAGTGCTATACTAGTCCTGGTGCGATGGCCGACTGATCAAGTGCTAAAGTAGTACTGGTGTGATGGCCGACTGATCAAGTTCTAAACTAGTCCTGGTGTGATGGCCGACTGATTGAGTGCTATACTAGTCCTGGTGCGATGGCCAACTGATCAAGTGCTAAAGTATTCCTGGTGTGATTGCCGAATGATCAAGTGCTATACTCGGCATTGCCGACTGATCACGTGCTATACTGGGCATGGTGAGATGGCCAACTAATCAAGTGCTATACGTACTGGGCATGGTGAAATACTACACTCCCGCCTGCGATTCACTTACCAAGAATTGCAATCCAGCGGTCGTTCAATTGCAATTCGTCCGCTCTGAAATTGCAGTCTAATTGCGGTCCAATCGCGGTCCCGTTGTTGCGGTCATTCTTTCGCGATACCGTTTGTGCGGTAATTCTTTCACGGTCCAGTTTGTGCGGTCATTCTTTCACGATACCGTTTGTGCGGTCATTCTTTCGCTATTTCCGTTAAAAACTTACCGTATCATCGTATAGTACAGTTTGTTTACATTATACAAACGTACTAAACGAATATTATACAAAAACATACGACATCCGTTCGTATATACGATATATCAGTACGGATATGGTATGAATATACAGTGGGTCATCGTGCGGCTAAAATATACCGATGCACTAGTTCATTTCGCATGTAAACATCCGGTTTTCATTTCGATCATCAGCCACAATTTTAAATTTTTCAAAATGAATATAATTATGTTCAGTTTTACGATACAGAAACAATTTAAAACTGAGGATTGTGAAGTACGGTATCGCAGTGCATATACATGTGTGTTCAATACAGTAATTCATCAGTAATTCATCATTGTACTCCGCACCACCGCCGGGGACACAAAACAATGATCCCCCACACACACCAGCCATCTACATTTGGCGTCCTAAAAGTTCCGGTCTATATCCCAAAGTGGGAACAATGTGTATCACCACCACCACCAGTTTTTGTCTATGACTACACTACACACCCCCCCCCCCCCCCCCCGACCACCACTTCTGTCTGTAACGCAGGATGACATGGCCGACTAATCAAGTGCTAAACTAGTCCTGGTGCGATGGCCGACTGATCAAGTGCTATACTAGTCTTGGTGCGATGGCCGACTGATAAAGTTCTAAACTAGTCTTGGTGCGATGGCCGACTGATCAAGTTCTAAACTAGTCATGGTGCGATGGCCGACGGATCGAGTGCTATACTAGTCCTGGTGCGATGGCCGACTGATCAAGGGCTAAACTAGTCTCGGTGCGATGGCTGACTGATCAAGGGCTAAACTATTCCTGGTGCGATGGTCGACTGATCAAGTTCTAAACTAGTCCTGGTGTGATGGATGACTGATCACGTGCTTTACTCGGCATGGCCGACTGATCACGTGCTATACTGGGCATGGTGAGATGGCCAATTGATCAAGTGCTATGCTGGGCATGGTGCAATGGGCGACTGATCAAGCGCTATATTAGTTATGGTGCGATGGCAGACTGATCAATTTCTCTACTAGTCCTGTTGCGATGGCCGACTGATCAAGTGCTATACTCGGCATGGCCGACTGATCAAGTGCTCTACTAGTCCTGGTGCGATGACCGACTGATCAAGGGCTAAACTAGTCCTGGTGCGATGGCCGACTGATCAAGTTCTATACTAGTCCTGGTGCGATGGCCGACTGATCAAGGGCTACACTAGTCCTGGTGCGATGGCCGACTGATCAAGGGCTAAACTAGTCCTGGTGTGATGGCCGACTGACCAAGGGCTAAACTAGTCCTGGAGCGATGGCCGACTGATCTAGTTCTATACTAGTCATGGTGAGATTGCCGACTGATCAAGTTCTAAACTAGTCCTGGTGGCTGGTGTGATGGCCGACTGATCAAGTTCTAAACTTGTCCTGGAGCAATGGCCGACTGATCTAGTTCTAAACTAGTCCTGGAGCGATGGCCGACTGATCAAGTTCTAAACTAGTCCTGGTGCGATGGCCGACTGATCGAGTGCTATACTTGTCCTGGTGCGATGGCCGACTGATCAAGGGCTAAACTAGTCCCGGTGCGATACCCGACTGATAAAGTGCTATACTAGTCCTGGTGTGATGGCCGACTGAACAAGTTCTAAACTAGTCCTGGTGCGATGGCCGACTGATCAAGTGCTATACTAGTCCTGGTGAGATGGGAAACTGATCAAGTTTTAAACTAGTCCTGGTGCGATGGCCGACTGATCAAGTTCTAAACTAGTCCTGGAGCGATGTCTGACTGATCAAGTGCTAAACTAGTCCTGGTGTGATGGCCGACTGATCAAGTTCTAAACTAGTCCTGGTGTGATGGCCTACTGATCAAGTGCTAAACTAGTCCTGGTGCGATGGCCGACTGATCAAGTGCTAAACTAGTCATGGTGCGATGGCCGACTGATAAAATCGCATGCCATAATAACTAGATGGCCATGGTCTGCATGTCGTGCCCGCCGAGGCATTTGATAGTACAAACAATTTTTTTTTATTGCAACAAAGCTTTAGCCCGTCGACGTAAAAAAAAACATGCCGCACCCGCCGAGGCTTTGATAGTATACCCAAAAACTTTAACTAAAAAAACATTTAACCATAAACTTTATCCTGAATGCACACCAATGTGCCAACTATATCGCTCTGTCTGCAAGCGGGCCCAACAAAAACTTTAAGGGAAATTTCAAAGTAATTTGACCGTGAACATTGGTCACATATAAATAATAATGAAAATGTGGGTGACAAATACACCGTATGTGAAGTTTCGAGTGAATTGGTGAAGCGGTTTCAGAGATATAGTGTTCTTAAAGGTACATGCCCACTCAGTAGGCACAAAATGTTCTTTATATCAGAGACATCATCTGAGACATTTTCGGGCAAAATAAACATTAATTCACCATTAATACACATATTTATTGGCATTATTATACATTTTATATCAGACGTAAATTTCCACACTGCTATCAGGGGCGATAACCGTGTTTCCTTAAAATGTTACCAAGACATTACTACGGTATTTATTTTTTGATGTGCAATGATCATACATGTACTTTATAATCTGTCGAAAACATTATTTTTTCAGGGAAACACATTTAATTAGCATAAGTAATTAAAAAATATCATGCCCCATTTGCCTATGAAAATAGCCTGATATCACCGCGTGTCACTATTAGTGAAATCAAAATTACTAAATGATTGTATCCATATAACGGGCACTCGTAATGTTTAGAACTGGTGGAATAGTGACAAAATTATACACTTATTTAATTCCTACAAATAACTGAGAATACACATAACTTTAATTGTTGTGCCTACTGAGTGGGTATGTACCTTTAATTACCATAAATCATTAAAAACAAGAAATGCGTCTGTCGAACGCGGATGCCACCTGCAGCATATTTGAGAAACTGTGACAAAGTGGTTAACCGAAAAGTGTGACGGACGGACGGACGGAAGGACGGTCCAAACACTATATGCCACCCGTTTCTTCGAAACCCGGTGGCATAAAAATATCATGCCTCATTTGAATATGAAAATAGCTTGATACCACTGCTAGTCATTATCAGTAAAATAAATATTACTAAAATTTATTATATATGGATAGCGGGCACACATAATTTTTAGAACTGGTGGAATAGTGACACAATTATACACTTATTTAATTGCTATAAAGAACAGTTTGTGCCTACTGAGTGGGCATGTATCTTTAAAAACTTTAACCTTAAATCAAAAAAATTTAACCGGACGCACGAAGTGACGTACATATGGATGTACGTACGTATGTAGGCCAATGTGACAACTATATCGCACTGTCCACATGCAGGCATGTCAAAAACTTTGAGGTAAATTTCAAAGTAATTTTACCTTGATATTGGGCAGGCACAGGGGTTGCAGGGGTTGAGCATAGAATGAAAATATGGATGATGATAAACACACATGTGAAGCTTCGAGTGAATTGGCGAAGCTGTTTCTGAGATATGGTGTTCTTAAAAACTTTAACCTACGGTAAATAAAAACCAGATGGCCATGGCCCGCATGTTGAGCCCACCAAGGCATTTGATGGTGTCCGGTATATTTATTTGAAGTTTGAATTAACGTATGTAAAAGCTTTAACGCAAATTTGACCTTGACCTTGGGGCACAGGGGCCGCATGAGTGGGACATATAATGAATATATGGTCTATATGGATGATGACTAATAAGCATTTGATGTTTCAAGTCAATGTGACTTTAAAAGGATATGGTATTTAAAAACATACACCGATTTCGGACGGACTGACGCTCGGACGTCATCGTGATCACTAAGTCTCGCTTTCCGCAAGCAGGCTCGGCAAAACAAATACAGATGGACAATGTGCAGACTATATCGCACTGTCCGCAGGCGGTCGCGACAACAATTGTCCAACCCCTTTTTAAAGGTGCAAGCCCACTCAGTAGGCTAAAAATGCTCTTTATGGGAATTAAATAAGTGTATAATTGTCACTATTCCACTAGTTAGGCCAGTTTTTTTTTATTAGTTGGTTTACAGATCCGCCGACCCTATTTTTTGACAATGTGGACAAAAATAAAAAATTTAATTTCCGATTTTTTTTTGATTTTTTTACCTCCGATCCAAAAAAAAAAGTAAGTGGCGGAAACCGGATCTTAGCAGCAGCGACAAAAACAACAACCTGCGAATGGACGATTCGATATGATTTGATATATCTCCAATATGATTTGATATATCTCCGTTTCAGATTGAATGCAAAAATTCAAAACCTTAACGCTCGGGTAAATGGCCTATATTTTATGTTTTCTTGCTCCGATGTGCTTCATATTTCATGTATGCGTTTCTTCCTAGGGTCCTCTACGCCCTGCCAAAAATCCACACTCGTGCCACCCCCACTGATATTCGTTTCAACTATATCGCCGCTTCGTTGTCTTGTATTTAATTATACCAGATACGGTATTAATATGTACGCATTACGCAACCCATTCACAGTGATCAACATTCAACAGTATGTGAATATGAAAACTGAGTTGCTATGTAGAATATAAAGAAACTTGCTGAACCGACTCCCTACGTTAACCGACAAATTCTTGGTCCGAGACGATGCCGGTTAACACAAGTTTCACTCTTATCACAATCACTGGCCTTTTTGTTTTTTAACGACCACAAACCGACCCAACCATGAGCCTTAAAAAGGTGAACCGACCCAACCATGTGCCTTAAAAATGTGATTTTTATGGTGTTCGGACCGTCCGACTGTCCGTCACACGTTCAGTTAACCACTGCGTAACAGTTTCTCAAACCGGCCATATCTTCTACATAAGTTGCTCAAGTTCTTCAATATTTCAACACATCATTCATTGGTATGTGTGCTATACCTGCCTTGTCATACTTTATATTACCTTGACCTTTTGACATTCACAGGGCTGCTGAAAGGACTTAGCAATTTCGGTTAACCAGTTTGTCACAGTTTCTCAAACTGGCCATAGCATCTACATAAGTTGCTTAACTGCTTCAATATTTCCATACTTCATTCATTTGCATGTATGCTACACCTGCCTTGCCATACTACATATGACCTTCACCCTTTGACTTAACACTTTTGGTTCACCCGTTTGTCAGTTTCTTCAATATGCCGCCGGTGGCATCCGCATTCGACACTTTTCTTTTTTTTTATTTCCCCGACCGACCCAACCCTGTGCCAAAAAGAATAAAAAAATTGAAAAAACTTTTTTGTATTTTTATTTTTTTCCGACCGACCAACCCGATCTCGCGGAAAAAAAATCCGTAAACGAACAAATAAAAAAAAACTGGCCTTATAAACATTACGAGTGCCCGCTATACAGATATAATCATTTGGTAATATTTATTTTACTGATAGTGACGCGCGGTGGTATCGGTATTTGCATGTGCAAATGGGGCATGATATTTTATAATTATTTATACTATTAAATTAAATGCATCAACTGAAAACAAAATTGACAGATTATAAAGTATGATCATTGCACATCAAAAAATAAATACAGAGAATAAATAGTAATGTCCGTTAACATTTTAAGGAAACACGGTTATCGTCCCTGATATCAATGTGGAAATTTTCTTCTCATATAAAATGTATAATAATGCCAAACAATACGTGGGTAGTGGTAAATGATTGTTTATCTGGCCAGAAAATGTCTCCGATGATGTCTCTGACATAAAGAACATTTTGTGCCTACTGAGTGGGCATGTACCTTTAACGCTAGCTCCGCCCTGTCCAGTGAGACCTATGCATGTGTTAAGTTTCATAAAAAATATTGCAAAGGGTGTTTGTTCGCGTTATGCTCCGGACAAATCAGTGCGCTAAAAAAAACAAAGGGAGATAACTAAACTAGAAAATGTGTTCATAGAACACGGATACCCCAAATATCGCTTTGATAGTAAACAAGGCAAAATTCCAGTGTCCAAAAGGGAGAGATAATCCATGACACGGGGTTCGAATCAAAAATCGAAGTAAACTTTTCGCATCTACTCATCATAAGGAAGCTACATATCAAATTTCAGTGCTGTAGCTATTACAAAAGTTTTACGAGTTACAAGGCAAAATTTTCAAATTCTAATTCAAAAAGAGGGAGATAAAATAAACTTTGCAAATCTACTGATCATAAGGACATACCAAGTTTCAGGTGTGTAGCTATTAGGGTTTAAAAGTTTTACGAGCTACAAGACAAAATCGGAAAATTCTAACTTGAAAAGGGGGAGATAATCCATGATCATGGGGTCGAATCAAACATACATGTACCAAGTTTCAGGTATGTAGCTATTACGGTTTAAAAGTTTTTCGAGTTACTAGGTTGGTGACGGACGGAAGAACGGACAAGGTCAAGGGTAACACTAAATGCCCCCTCCACTATCGTGGTGAGGCAAAAGTTGTCATATACAAGTAACTTACCTTAATTCATCAGTTACACATCAGACGATGAATTAACTTTAATTCTGGTGTAGAATATTAAAGTTATTCATTATATTCAATAGTGCTGCTTTGACATGACGTGAAATTAAAACATGCATGACATGATCTGGAAGAAAAACCACAGACCAAGCACACATATTCAGAATCACGTCTGTCGGTTCTTATCCAGCTCCGATTTCTGTCACCTGTCCACAAAATCCAGAATCCAACATTGTCGCAAATTTAATCCTCTATGTTGGTGTACGTTAGAACAAAATGTCACTTAGTATATTATCCAATCAATTGTAATCTCTTGTTTCTCTAAATAAATGCGTCCAACAATCCCTGTAGCTGCTATCGTGATAAAAAATGTTAAAGGTTCCGTCAGCGCCTCACATATTGATCTTAATATCCACCATTTTGATTCCAAGTACCAGAATAATGATGTTTCCATGCGCCGTCGTAGTGTTATCAGTCGGATTCCGTTGTTTATTTGATCAAATTGATGGACAAATTTGTGTCCGCTAATGTCGCCAAGAGCATAATCTGTGACGTTGACTAATAATTTGGCATAACTTCTAGCTTGTGAATTTTTGGTTGAATGAAGTGATCACTATGGTGAATAAGTGTGTATTTGTGACCGGTTTGCTCAGCAGGTAGAGCGATGGTGTGGTAAACCAGAGATCCCCGGTTCGATTCCGGGCTGGTGCACATCTTTCTCACCCTGTGACATTTAGCGCCCAACGTGGTTGCGGGAAGTAACTCTGCAGAATACTCCCGCATCGTCCGTACCGAGAGTTTATAATGGTGCTCTCCGTAGGTTTCCCCTGCAAAGTACCAAATCACATCTGATTTGCACTTCCAACTGTTAATTGCGACATATTTTCTGTATTTTTCAATTGAAAGAAATGTCAGTATTTTACTTATTCATTTCTGTGTAATAAGTATAGAAAAATATGTCATAATTAACAGCTAAAGCGCGAATGAGATCCGATTCGGTACTCTGCAGGAAAAACCTATGGAGCACCGGAACTCTGGGTACGGACAATAATCGAGTATTCTGTTGCCCAACAAAGGACCGCGACTGATAAATACTCCCAAATTGTACCCAAACATATGGAATTTGGAGACAAAAATTAAACATAGAATTTGAGGACAAATTTCAATTTGGCGGAGAAGAATGTCACAGTACGCAACTGACCATGGGGATGAAGTGTGTATGATCTGTGCCTTGTTAGCTTGCTCGGTAGAGTCATGGGCATGGTACAGTAAACATGAGGTCCCTGGTTCGATTCCGGGCCGTTATTTATCTTTCTCACTCTGTGACACAAGTAAACCGTTTCATTTTAAAGAAATGGCTATCACCGGAATAAATATTATCTTCACAAAATTTGATTCGGGCCAATAGAAATCAACAGCCAGAACAGAACGTTTGCAGTAATAATATAAATCTAATTTCAAAATAAATTTTTAATATTTTTTTTATGATCAGGTTTCGAAAATTAAAATATGCTTTTCTTTTAAAATTATTATCAATATGTTCACCATGTTATTATGGTTACTATGCAATTCACAGTCTCCTTGCAGCTTGAAATTGAAAGAAATTATGAAAAGTTGACTTGTGTTGATCTCAGAAATTGTCATGTCGACTATAGGATCGCGTCGAAATAATGTCAACATAATAGACTAATTTGATACCGACAAAAAAGTAAACAAAACGCAAAATTGATGCTTTGTTTTGCTATATTATACTGTAAACCACACATTATCATTTGATTTTATATGAAAATAAATATATTGTCAGCATGGTGGTGTCTATTAATTTGTTCTTGATATTCGGAACGGCAGTGAGTGAGTAGTATATAGGGAGTCAAAATGATACCACCTAACGGTGGTATCATTTATCAACCCTATATACTACTCCACCACCCTCAAAAAATCAAAAATTAGTTAACGAGGAAATTGTCCCACCAACCACGAAAAATTCAAAATTGGTGTCATAAATACATCATGTTGTTTTCACGTCCAATTGAACAGATAAAACAATAGTCTTAAAAATGATTTATTTTTGACAGTAAATTTATGAATTTATTCTAATAAGTTTCCGATTTAAATGCGTCCTCACACAATAGTCTATATTCCAACACGGCATTTTCCTCCTCCGATATAGCTAATTGATTCCGTAGATCAGCAACTAATTCTACCAGCTCTAGTCTACCACGTTCACCTGTAGCCACATGACAGCGTAGTTGCTTATGTCTACAAAGAGTTTGGGCACTAACGAATCTACAAGGGCATCTGGGGCATTGAAATTGTGGGGGGGCACAAGGAAACTTTCTACGTCTCGCTAGATGCCTTCGTAGATAGTCTTTACGCGTAACGTTTTACAACAAGTCTCACACTCCATTATATATGTATATGTTTATGTTTATATTCAATTAGAAGTGAAAAAAACATAATGTTTTCAAGACCAATTGAACAGATAAATTTAATAGGTTATATTACAGAAAATATGATAACGTCAGAAACTAGAGCAGAAATATGATTTGAGAAGAGAAGCCGAATCTCTAGGGATTACTTATAGTAAACGGTTGAGAGTTAGGGGGTTGACAAAGCTGATAAATGCCACAAAGAATGAGGCGTTTATGAAGCGGTTTACCCGCGCCCACAAACGAGGAGCCTTTAAAGATATATCCAAAGCGGATGAAGTTGGTAACAGAATTCAAAAAGAAAGTATTGCGGGGTTAAGGGCTAGTGTAATTAATTCTAAAGAATTACCTTCAAGCACAAATAATTTGTCCCAAATTAGACGCCAAAATAATAATAAGAAAAAATCTATCGTTAGCGCGATAGTGGAAAAAGGTGAAGAAATATTGGGGGCTCACGATGAAACATTGGAATAGGTAGAAAATGGAAGACGGGTAGTTACATTATCCTTTCGTAAAACATTAACATTAACGAGTCTGAACGCATGTCCGATAAACTCGCTCCGTATCTAACAACCAATTTTTATTTGAGATATTCATATTCTTACAAGCTAGAACATATGGAGGAAATTAAAAATGGAAAACCTAAAACTATAATATTTCACAAAAATCTCGTGGTAGCGAAACCACTATCATCAATGAAAACCGTTAAAAAATGGCTGTCAGATAAGGAGCAAACACGAATAATGTCCGATAAAATAGACAGACCGAATACAAAGTGGAAGTTTGTAAGATGGGTAGAGGTTTTTGTAAAGTTAATACAGGGTAGTAGGGGAATAGATTTGGGACTACAATCCAAGAAGCAGCAGGAGGAGAACTTCCAGAATGGTTGAGGAATAGAAAAGGTATGTATTCTTTAGATAAGTATAATGACGATCTTTGTCTGTTCAGGTGTCTAGCTATGCACCTTGATAAAAAAAGATCAGACCTGACAGATGTACAGAAAGGCGAAAGAACTTAGTAAGCAATATTTCGGTAGTAATGTGGTTTCACCAATTTCTTTTTCAGATCTGAAAAAGGTTGAAGAGTTTTTTAAAATCGGTATAGAAGTATATCACCCACCGAATGTAATGTATGGTGGTTGAAAAAGGTACCAGCGCACTATAATGAAATAGGTCATAAACCAATGACAAATAGGACTGTTTAATAATCACGCATTTCTGATACCTTAAAAACCTATCTAAAATTTACGCCTGCGATAATTGCAAGCAGAAATTCACGAAAGCGAGTAATATGAAGAGACACGGACCAACATGTATGAGAGGTGAGACAAAAGTAATATGTGATGGTAATTATTTAGAGCGCCCGCGTTCGTCGTTCGAGAAAGCGTTTTATACCCAAAAGGTTCTAACAGTTATGGGGCGATCGATTGGATGTATTCTGTGGAAAAGCGGGAGGGATGAATTCACATTCACCACGAACAGTGTGGACACGGAGGTGAAAGATGGATTTTAGGAGCTCCGGTAGATGGATACTGTCCAGAAACCAATACCGTATATCAATATCACGGCTGTTACTGGCACGGGTGTGATATTCATGCAAAGCATAAAAAAGAAGAACGCGCATCCACAATGAGAAGAGATAAAGTTATTAGAAAAAGCAAAGAATTCAACCTAGTAGTTATGTGGGAATGTGAATTTCAAAGAACGGGTAAAGACATAAAGATCGGTTGCGACACTACTCTTTATCCATATCAGATAGTATACGATTTTGAGGCGTATCTCCAGTCAGAAGTTGAAACTACCGGTAATAGTTTAGAGTACGAAGCTGAGCACGTTCCGGTAAGCGTTAGTATAGGAGATAATTTATCAGGAACAGTAACTCATATTTGTGATAAAGATCCCGCAAAACTTATAGAAAAATTCGTAGAAGATTTGAAAGTCAGGGGAAAAGCTATAAAGAGAAGAAGTGTGGTCAAGATATAGGTTTAATACAGAACATTTACGTAAAAACAAATCGCCAAGATCGAACAGTGGATAGAGCAAGTACCGGTTATAGGTTATAACAGCAGTAAGTACGATATAAACTTAATAAAGAAATACCTAGTAGGCGAACTGACATCAACAACAAAGAAAGTAATGGTCGGAAAACGTGCAAACGCAACAATATTTCTATTTACTCCAGAATTTAGATTTCTTGATGTAATACTTTATCTAGGACCTGGTGTAAGTTACGATAGTTGGATAAAAGCCTACGACTGCAAAGGACAGAAATCTTTCTTTCCTTATGAGTGGTTCGATTCTCCAGACAAACTGGATTACCCAGGACTACCCTATATAGAGAATTGGTATTCCAAACTATCTGGGAAAATGTTAATAGATGAAACAGAATTAAGTAAATGTCGTAGAATTTTCGAAGAAAATAATATGAAAACATTTCAGAGATTGGTTAAATAAATTATTAAAACGATTTAGATGTAGCACCGTTCCTAGAAGCGGTGGAAAAAATGTGTGAATTTTATAAACACAGAGGTGTGGATATTTTCAAAGATGCGGTAACACTACCTGGAGTAGCTATACAATATTTATTGAGAGGAACCATTAAAGAACAAAAATCTTCAAAGACGATATACCGGAGGATGCTCTATATGCACCAAAAGAAGAAACATACGAAATGATGAAGGACGCTCTAGTTGGCGGTCCATCAATAGTATTTACACGATATGCAGAGCTGGTGTTTCAAATATTAGATCTAATTCCTCAAATGAAATTAACAACCCCTTGCAAGGCTGTTTTGGGGTACGATGCAAACGCGTTATATTTATCTACGTTAAATAAAGAGATGCCGTGTGGGAGAGAAACTATACACCATATAGATACCCCACATAACCCTAAAACTATTAAAAAATTTGTAAAAGAGTTTTATCTGGAGACTGGTTTGGGTTTGCGGAGGTGGATATAGAAGTTCCACACAACTTAAAATAAGATAAGTTTTCTGAAATGTCTCCACTTTTTATAAACAGAGAAGTAGAGGTTGATGAAGTTCCCGCGCACATGTTAAAATATTTAAATGATACTGGCCGAACTAGAGGAAATGGAAGAAAATTGGTGGGATCTATGACCGCCACTAAAGTATTGCTGTACGCGCCACTGTTGAAATGGTATTTAAAACACGGCCTAGAAATAACGGGAGTTCATCGTGTTATAGATTATATTAGTGGTAAACCCTTCGAATGGTTCGCAAAAGAAGTTACAGCCGCAAGACGAACAGGCGATGTAGAACCAAATAAGAAACCAGTAGCCGACATAATGAAATTATTAGGAAACTCGTGTTGTGGAAAAATGATAGAGGCAACGGAGAGACATTTAAATACGACATATACACAAAACGAGAAACCTGTGTTGACAAAGCATTAAGATCTGCATTCTTTGACGATTTGGAAGAGATAGGAGATGCGTACGAAATATCTTCAAGAAAACCCAGGTGTGCGTAAAGAGACCATTCCATTGTGGAATAGCGGTTTATCAACTAGCTAAATTGAGAATGTTGGAATTTTACTACGAATTTCTAGATAAATACGTAAAAAGAGAAGACTTTGAATTAATACAGATGGATACAGATAGTATGTATATAGGAGTTAGTGGAAAAACAACAATAGAGGAATTGATTAGACCTAACTTACTAGACGAGTTTGAAAAAGAAAAAAATAAATAAATGGTTGGCTTGGGATAAATGGAGCGAAAGAGAGCCCGGACTTTTCAAAATGGAATTTAGCGGGGATAGGGCGATAGCGTTATCTAGTAAGTGTTATTTCGTAGAAAAAATTAATTTCACTAAAGATAATTTGGAATTAAAATAAAATTAATAAAAACTCTGCGAAAGGAATGTCCAAGAGAACTAACAAATTTAAATTGGGATAGATATAAACGAGTACTAAGTGAAACTACAGAAGATGGAAAACACATTATAGATGTAGCACAAAATAGAGGATTTAAAATGAAAGACGGCGTTATGAAAACGTACTGTCAACAAAAATTAGGACTCTCGGCATACTACGATAAAAGACGCGTGTTACCAGACGGAATACATACAGAACCTCTATTGACTTAAGTAATCGGGGGTAGCTGGGTGTCAGAAGGCACCATAAGAAGTTCTTCGCGAACAAACCCGCGAGATGGACCATCAGTCAAATAATAGAGCACGGGCTCATCAGGTTTGGTAATAGATCTATCTAGATGATATACATTCAGAGACCACACGGGATCAGTCGCGCGGCGGCTGCCACCTTCGAGCTCTCCCGGTTGATAGAGGTACCGGACGTCAATATCTGATGGAAGTGCAATCGCCGATTGCTGCTCCTCTAAACCAACAGGTCGCCCGCGCGAGACGGCAGAGGGCTTGCTCGTCACCCTTTTAAACTTGATAGCATCTACAGGCTTCTTACCTATCAATCTGGTCACCTCTCCGTTCAGTGCGGAGACCACGGCGGGCAGTCTGGCCACCCACTCGGTCGATCGTGAATGGGGGTCTACAAGTTCTTTGGCGTATTGGTGTCCGAACAGTCTCTCAGCCAGGGTTCGATTGAAGCGTTCCACGATCCCCTGGTCCCGGTGGATGTTGACGCGGCCGCGTCTGATAGAAACTTTATGCTTAGACAATAGATGAGAGACCGCGCCCATGAACTCGCGGCCGGGATCGACCTGGAGAAGATTCGGCCATTTGAGAGGACTGCTCTTATATATTCGGGAAAGAGCCTCGGCCACTTCCTTAGACTCTTTAGTGGCCAACGGCTCAGCCCCCTTATAACGACTCGCTACGTCAACGATTGTCAGTGCGTACTTGTACGTTTTGCGACCGACGCGATCGTGAGGTAGAAACAGGAGATCCGCTTGGTGAACTTGGTTCGGCACCGAAACGTCGAATTTCGGGCGCGGAATATTGTGAGGCGCGGGTAAATAGATCTGCCAGATGGCCTGCTTCTTGAGCCATTCCTTGACAGCGTTTTCTGAAACCTTGGTCGCCGCCGCGAGGTTCTTGATGGCCGCGAGTCCCTTCCAGTAGCCGCGTGGGCTATAGTATGTATTCGACAGCTTGCGCGTTAGTTTGGTATCAAGTTTGCGCGTGTTCATCGTATGCGAAGTATTCTAATATATCGGACAATCTCCAACATGCCCTCGCCAGTTCGTCCGGTAACTGCGTCGTTAATAATAAACCTTTGTTGGAAGTTTCGCTGCAGCCCCAATCGCGTTTGGGTTGGAACAGGAGAGGGGAATCTAATTCATCCAATCTCGATTGGGAGGAATCTAACATCCGCTTTGCGAAAAGGGTGGCCGCTTTTTCGTCCTCGCGCCACGTCTCGAGACAATCTCGGGCCAGACGAATCATACTCTTTGCACCAGGTAAACGATGTTTTTGGGCAGTGTAGCCTACATCGATCATAGCGTCATAAAGTTCGTCAACTAACATCGTTCTATATATATATATTTATAAAAAAAAAATGTTTTAATTAATTAATTTAAAATCTCGATTGAATATAATAACCCACCACACCCATTCCCACGACGATGAACGCGATCTCGCGGTCTTTTTGGGGCTCTGATGGTACATAGAAATCTGAAAGTTGGGGCTCGGGATCCATTGGATCGAGACTTTTGTGCGGATATGCCAGCGCGTACTCGCGGTTGGCTTCTTCAACGTTCTGAAAAGTTTGCGCGGCGTGATTTTCGCGGCGAAGCTCTTCATTGACCCAGTCCAGATGGGCGGTTCGTTTTTTCGACCACGCTTCCTTTGCGCTATTGAGTTGTTCTACAGCTAAATCGTGACGCTTACGCTCCTCATCCACGTTCGAGCTTTTCATTTTAGAGAATATAAAGTTGCTACCGCTGAACGCCAATGCGTTTACAAGCGCACCACCTACTATTACTGCGATTGAAGCCATTTATTTCCATATATTAACTGGTATAATTCCAGCTTTAACTAGATAATCTCGGGTCCAAACTGCGGCCGCTACATCTAAGGTCGCGAGCCCTGCGTCTCTCACAGTAAAGTCCAATTTGGGAGTGGACCCTCCTAGGGCCATCTTTGATAGTCGAGCATACCCGATACTGAAAACCGATATCACCAAGGCGTGATAAAGCGCATTCACTAACATTTTACCATCTTGTTCAGCCATTGTTATAATTATTGCATATAAAAGGGATCGCGATCAATGTTTAAATGGGGCGCATCCAAATTCAACATTGTTGATGATTGGTGTTTAGTAACTTTCTTCTTAACACTGGCTGGTTGTTTTTTCTGGTATTTCCACACGCACAGGGCACCAACAACTGCCACACTACCACCAACAAACCAACTCCAATTTGTGAATTGGGGTTCAGTCAAACTCCAACGGGAGTTGGTATTGGGTGACAAATTCAAAGAATTTGGGTGTGCTTCTAATTCGTGAATTTGGGGTGAAGTTGAACCCGATTGATCTGTCGGCGAGTATTTTATCTTGTTTAACTTTTCGGGTGGCAGCCGCCGCCCTCCCAGCTGCCTGTCTTTTGGGATTTTTTATATGTGGTATGTCATCCAGTGGTGGAGTAACACTCTGGTTCGATTGTGTTGGAGCAATCTGGTTCAACTCCGTCACTCTCGTGGGTGTGTCTTGTGTCATCATTTATAATATTAATATTAGCGCTTATAGTTCGTGGGAATATATGTCCAAATTGACAGTGTTTACCCGTGGTCAACGCGGTTGTCAGTGGAGCTAAGTACATTCCAAACTTGTGATAAATTGAGCAGCATGCCGTTCTAAGAGTGTGTCCTATAAAAGGGTCAGTCTCTAGATCGTGAATCAACCCTTCGGTGTTTGGTATAGGGAGAAGTCTACTAACGGCGGTAGCGTACAAATGAATAGCCGCCGATCCAAGAGTTTTTGTCATCTCTGCTCCCAATTTGGATTCGTATCGCGCATACATTTTATCAATCTCCGCATCTGACATCTTATCCACCTGAAAAACTGTGAGACGCCTACCTAGATAATGATCAGATTGTCCCCCAGCAACCAGCGCAGCTAGCCGCTCTCGTCGCGCCGCATTTTCATTTTCATTCGGAGTCGTTGCACTCAACCCAATACCAACCCCCGATCCCGATTGCTCTGTCGGATCATTATTGTTGGCAGTCGGAGTTGAGGTTTCTTCCATTAGCTGATCGAGAAGTTCGTCGCAGTTCATTTTTCTTAATTTTTTCAAAATTAGTAATTTAACTATTCTAACAACTCTCATCACTTTAACATATTGCCAAGCGCACCACCCGATACTTATGATCACCATTATGCTCGCAACAAAGCTCGCAGCGGAGCACCAAATTGTTAACATTGTTAACCATTGTTAAGCATTTGTTCAGCATTTGTTCAGCATTATTCAGCAATTGCTAAGCATTTGTTCAGCATTATTCAGCAATTGCTAAGCATTTGTTCAGCATTATTCAGCAATTGCTAAGCATTTGTTCAGCATTATTCAGCAATTGCTAAGCATTTGTTCAGCATTATTCAGCAAGTACCACCCGATACTTATGATCACCATTATGCTCGCAACAAAGCTCGCAGCGGAGCACCAAATTGTTAACATTGTTAACCATTGTTAAGCATTTGTTCAGCATTTGTTCAGCATTATTCAGCAATTGCTAAGCATTGTTAAGCATTTGTTCAGCATTATTCAGCAATTGCTAAGCATTGTTAAGCATTGCAATAGCTTATTACTTTGCAATTTTCTTAATTTTATAATTTTCTTAAAATTAATTATTAATTAATTGATAACTTTATAAGCAGTTGGTTGATCAGTCTTTAGCAGAAGCTTGCGTGCTTAGTTTCGGAAAGCATCTGTCGAACCTCCAGGCGCTCCTCGCGCGTTGGGATAACGTCATTCTCTCTAAGACAGTCATCGAATGAGTCTCGGTCCTTGCATGTGAAAGAGGGCGACCCATTTCGTTTGCTCGCGCAGATCCTTGAGGACGGCGTTGTATTTTTGAGTGGAGATCCATACGCTTTGCCTCGCATGGCGGCCAGAAAATGCGAGCTCGGAGAGCATGTCCTTCTTTTTGGTCATCGCCGCCTTGGCTGAGCAATCGTCAATCACGTAGGGTGGGCTCGCCCTGAAATATTTGGTATAAACCACGCAACCAATCGTGAAGCCTATCACCGGGGTCAATAACGTATACCTCAGGGTCGGTCCATATCCACGGGCACCGCTGATAAGTATCGTTGTGCCGCACAGTGGGACATAGGATCACAATGTGACGAAAGGCATCGCGGTAGGATCCCTCGAGTAAGTCGAGGATGAAAACCGTTTTTCCACATCCTGTCTGCCCACATATTATGGCAGAGTGAGCATCTCCAATCGTGAATTGGTATTGATATTTAATTAATTCTTTAGAATTAGTAGATCGCTGATACGTATCGACCATCTTCGATGTTGAGTTGTGCGTCTGTAATTATATATAAGTACACGTTCAATGGCCCGTCTCCGTCCGCCTCTTTGGTTATCTGGATCGTCACACCCTCACTAGCGTTCTCAACTTGGCGTCCGCTACCGTGTATTTGGTCATCGTCGCTGGCTCGCATGTCTAGCCATAACGCGTATTTGGTATTCAGGAACTCCGCGAGGGAGACGGACGAGAGGTGCAGGTCTTTGGCAACTGCTGCAACCTCCGGAGAGCGCTTAGAGCCGGCAGCAAACTGCTTTCTTACTTCGTCCACTGCTGGTGCGCGCGAAGACCCGCGCTGTAGAGTTGATTGGGGACTCCCTCGATCGTCACCTCTACCTTCGTGATTTTGGGGTTATAGAATTTGTCGGTTTTTCTAGCACCGAACGCGAACCGAGCATCCTCGAACAACATCAGTATACCTTTCTTCGAGCGGGCGGGTACGTTGACATTAATATTCCACAATGTGTCGCTTTTGTCTTTCGGCATCTTGCGATGGCGAAGAACTCGGTCGTAAAGTATGGCAACGCGCCCGGCGTACTGGGTTCTGATCAATCGCGCTAGTTCGGGCATCGTGACCATGTCGTACTCCAGGGAAACATTATCGACCGTATACGTCGATAACTGGTCGGTGGCTATGAGAACTCGGCCGTAGTCGTTGAACGTTAGTTCGTATTCGAGGCGGTCAGCCAAAGCACTCTGATAGTAGGGCATGTGACTCTCTAGCAACTCAAAGTCGAGCGGGATGTAGAAGCGGTTGCCGTAAGCGCCCGCGACCGCGTTGTCACTCGCGTTGTTATCTGTCTTGTTAGCAGCCCCGATTCTAAGTTTGGTTACATTCTTATTTTTGCTGGTGTCAATACCCTGATAGACAGCGTTTTCACGCTCTTGTGCCGTCTTCCACAGGTCCTGGTAGCAATGATAGACGTCGCTGTCATCGATCGACATCACCTCATTACCAGAAATCTTTATCATGGTCTTCTTGACTATGGCGCGACCCAAGTTCTGAACGACGGTTCGGTCCGCGTCCGTCGACGTTAGCGAAATAGTGAAAGCGAGGCGAACAGTACCCGGAACAATGACGTCGTTAGCTCCGAGGTTGGGGAAGCGGACTAAGAGCTGCTGGTTCTGGTCGATCGTCGATGGGTTGTTCGTAATAACGACACTCTGTCTCACGCCTTTTGCCCGAGGGGCTCACGCAGTCTGCGGTATGGATTGAGTTTGCGACCGTATTGACTCGAAGACATAATTAATTTTATTGAAACTATTAAACCTGTATTGTTTTGTCTTTAATATAATAATAATTATTAAAGATGGCTGGTCTCGATATTGGCATGGACGAATTCGATCGCACTACGGGCGACCGAGAAGATTACCTCGATGATGATGATTATGTTGATGATCTCTATCCATATAGCCGCGGAGAGGGCGTGGACGTTGATGACTACCTCAATGATGATTATGTTGATGATACCTATCCATTTAGCCGCGGAGAGGACTTGGACGCTGATAATGAGACGAAACGCCCTTCATAGAGTACCCGCCCGATGTGAGTACACATTTCGAAACGTGGGAGGCCAAATCCAAAACTCCGGCATGGACGGGTGGTGCCAAGATTCCTGAGGGGATCTCCAAGAATGAGCTGGCGTCTACCAAGGAAACGGAAACTCTGGTGAAACGGTGGGAGCGTATAGTGTCTAAAAAACGCGGCATCTCCGCCACGTTGGAGTTTCGCAGCACTAAAAAAAAGAGGAGACCTGTGGGTTAAATGGGGCAATACCTGGATGTTGCTGACGTACAAGAACGACCCAAAAAAGTTCCTCAGCGCCTCTTCATTGAAGCGATATGGAGCACTACTCGCTCGAGCTCTCGGAGTGCTAGACGACATTCAGGCGCCGCTGCCTACAAAAATGATAAAAACCCTACAGTCTACCGACGAAACGCTGGAGAAGACGGCCGCCACTATAGAAACGATCGAGCTCAGCGATATCCCTCGCGTAGCCACCGACGTTATTAACACGATTGAAACCACGGTCAACGAAATAAACGGCACGAATTTTGACCCACCGTTACCTCTTCGCGAACTCCGGGGACTCGATAAGGTTCTGCAAACAACTCGGGGCGAACTAGTCAATAACCTCTCCAAACTCTCAGCGCTGGACAAACATATCGCTCTAGAAGAAAGAAAAATAAAGCAAGCACGGGGCGATAGAGAATCTACCGAGCGGATCAACAAACTCCTGCGGTCGTTGCGGGACGAAAGAGAAGCTCGATTGGAGGCTGCCTCAACTAACCGTGAGACGCTTTCCGGTCAATTAAGTCGTAGCCGCGAAACAATCTCGAGGGTCCTGCACGAGGACACTACACTCGGTGCGCGTATTCGCACTCTGTTCAGAGAGAAGGGCGTCACGATAATAACCGTCATCGCGGCTTTCAGCATGATTATATCGACCCTAATTCTATCTATATCGTCTCTATTTGTAGCTGTCAATGCGGGTGCTGCACCAGCTCCAGCACCAGCTCCAGCACCAGCTCCAGCACCAGCTCCAGCACCATCCGGTGGGGTAAAAGAATGGATAAAAAAACAACTAAAAGCCCTCGCCAATCTCCTGGCTAAATTAGCAGGAAAGTTGGCTGCCGCACTACCTGGACTGATCGGAAGTATCGTTTCTTACTTGCTATCTATATTATCAAAAACGGTCGGATGCCTCGCCAATAATACTTGGGCTTTAATCGTGGCAATCGCCGGTCTCCTATTATTCTCTGCCAGAGAGTTCCTACAACCAAAGCGTAAATAATCCGATCGCCACGAGGGCGATGACGAGCCCCAATTTCTCCTCCTCGTGTGTTGTGCTTCCAATTTCACCCAATTTGCGATTGATTGGTGTTTCTCCAATCGCGACTGGTCTGTTGATGGAACTCGATGGTGCATCCAATTTACGAATTGGGGGTACTGGGTTCGATTTACGAATTGGGGGAGGTGTATCCATTTTGTGTTTTATGAAATCGGTTCCACTGTTGGGGGTGCGCTTGATGATATCCGTGTTCACGTTACCGTTGTGGCCGATTTTTTGATTGGCGGTGGCGATTACGATATGATTATTGTAACCGTCAACCGGGTCGTCTCGTAGTATCATATTGCTCGGCGCCATATAAAGACCTATTCCAAATACATAGTCTACTGGAGTGCTGGCATTCTGTAAAACGTCTTGATAATTCTGGATCGCCTTCTCCAGGTCCACCCTAGCTGAGATGGCGTCCTCTACAAGTGCCAAGAATTGTTTTTGTGCATCAAACGCTGTTCCCGTGCCCAGTATAGAACTGCGAGTTTGCTTCTGTGCGCCGAGGATGGCCCATACGTACGTGCGAATGGAGTCGTTGACGCGAGTAACCCCGGCCTGCGTGAACCCTAGACCCGTATCTAACATAAATGTACCCCACGCGTTCTGAACCTCAGCAGCCTGCTGTATGTAATCGACGTGAGCCAGTTTCGGAGGTAACGTTGTACAAGAAAACAAGCCACAGTGCCGACCTCCAGACACTTCCGGCCCGAATGTCATCGTCGCGGGGTCAAAATTCCCGGCGTTCCGACTGACGATGTGGTCACCGGAGTGATCGTGTCTAAAATCAGTCTGCGTCCAATTCCCGGACTGGCCCCGAATGAGAACGTCCCCGAGGCCGGTGCTGATAGGAAATGCTTTCTGTCTCCAGTCCGCGTCTTTTGAAACGTTAAATTCGTTACACAGTCTTTCAAAGGCCATACGGTCGTATGCGTTGGAAATGGGATCCCAGGCGTCGTCTTGAGGTAGTGAAATACCTAGTTCTTTGAGAATCCTCCTAATAGTATAATACACGTGAAAGTTGTAGACACTTCGGAGCATGACATTCTTGGATGTCAGATGGTCTTTGTATGAAACTCCACACCCGGCTGTTGCACACCATACAGTGAAATTTATTTGGTTCTGCCAAAACTGCATCGGTGTTGCTTTCCACCCGTTTACCACCTCCATCGTAGTAATCTTGGGCAGCCTATATTGTTCAAAGATGTCAGGAAAATTGGTGGCAAAGCCGCTGTCCGGTTTAACCGTTACGGTTGTGTGTACAAGGCGGTTAACAACGTCTTTTTGTGTGTATTTACCTCCGACCGCGTACTTTATATTAGAGTTAAAGCTAAATGCTTTGGTATCCATTGAAAGATATTATTATGTTTGCTACTATAACTAATGTTCAAAAAGGGAGTTGTGAACTTCAAAAATTAATAGACAACTGCTGCGGAAAACGCCGTGTAGGCCTTAGATCAATCACGTTTACGGTCGGGTGGAAAAACATTGAACTGTATAAGGAGATCAACCCAGTCGGGCAGGTAATAGAACGGCCAGAGGGTATCTTTTCCGTAGATGGTCTAGATCTAGAGACCGCCGATAGTCCTGCAGAAGTAGAGAGACGCATTCGGGAAGTAGCTGTCGCATTACGTCCTGGCCTTTGGGGTGTCAGAGATGTCCAAGCTTTAATCGCAAGGAATATGCCTGATAATGTCACTCTCACAGTCTCAAAAGCCACGGGGATTGCGACATTGGACGTTGATAAAAAATTAGAGATCACTCCGGGGTTGGCCTCAATGTTAGGATTTAAATATGAACCCCATTACAACGAGGATGAAGGGCGATCGCAACGGGTCCCGGGGACCTTTCTCTTTCCCGTAGGTAAGCACCGCGGCGATACCCCAGTAAACTTCGCCTTCACGAAAACTCTCAGGGTGCACCTGGATCGGGTGAACACATCGTACAACACGATAGACGGATCCCCCAGCACATTACTGAAAACTGTGCCCGCCAGCGATTGTTTCTATGGCGAGACTGTAACCTTAGACTTCCCACACCCAGAGATGAAAGTTTTGGAATCGGGACACATCCACGAGTTGAAGATTTATATTCTTGATGATAAAGGGCGAGAGTTGAAGAACGATTACCCGATTTCGGTAGTCCTAGAAATTTCAAATTAATTAATAATTTTGAAAAAATTAGAATTAAACGCATGTTCGTAATATATATTATCAACATTATGAGTATATACGGACCAGGTAGTTCTTCCGATTGGGTGACAAATTCAAATAATTTGGAACCGGCAGAAGGGGGATTCATCCCGACAGAGGGCGACTTTTTAACTACCCAAAAAACAAAGACCTTGATCAATAGAACTATATCGAGGGCCACGGACGAGATTCACAAGAGTCTACTATCACAACTTAGAGAATATGCCCTGGCTGTGAATACACAAAGTCGTGAAGAAACACATACGGAACTAAACGAACTAGGTAAAAAAATAACCAAATTTAGAAAAGAGGCCCGGTTGGGGATTGATAAAGCCCGAGAAGAACGCCAGGCTGACATTACGGAGGTTTATGATGCGTTGCGCTTAGAAGACTCTCTCAGCAAAGAAGCTACACTTGCTGAATTAGACGGGAAAATAATCGATTTTCGAAATGAGGCCACGTCGGGTATTAAGAAAGCACGAGAAGACCACCAGGCGGACCTTACGAAGGCTTATGAGGTGTTGCGCTCAGAGGACTCTCTCATCAGAGAAGCGGCACTTACTGAACTAGATAAAAAAATAACCAAATTTCGAAAAGAGACCCGGTCGGGTATTGATAAAGTCCGAGAAGACCACCAGTCTAACCTTGCAGAGGCCATTGCGGAGGCTTATGATGCGTTGCGCTTAGAGAACTCTCACAGTAAAGAAGCGACACTTACCGAACTAGATGGAAAAATAGCCGAATTTCTGAAAGAGACCAGGTCGGGGGTTGAGGGGGTCCGAGAAGACCACAAAGAGGCCATTGCGGAGGCTTATGGGGCGTTACGCTCAGAGCACTCTCTCAACAGAGAAGCGGCACTTACTGACCTACACGAAAAAATAACCAAATTTCAAAAAGAGACCCGGTTGGATCTTGATGGAGTCCGAACGGATATTGAGAAAGCCCTAGAAGACCATCAGGCGGATATTACGGAGGCTTATAGGGTGTTGCGCTCAGAGGACTCTCTCATCAGAGAAGCGGCGGTTGCCGAACTAGACGGAAAAATAACCGAATTTCAAAAAGATGCCAGGTCGGGTGTTGAAAAGGCCCTAGAAGACCATAAGGTAGCCATTGCGAAGGCTTATGATGCGTTGTGCTTAGAGGACTCTCTCAACAGAGAAGCGGTACTTACCGAACTAGATGGAAAGATAACCGATAAACTGAAACATGATCGTATAGCCGCGACCAAAGCTCTTGAGGAGGCCTCTTATGAGATTCGTACTGAGGCATATAACGCAAACAATGCGCTTGCCGGAATAGTGAAAACAATGAAAACGCAAAAACGTGTCATAACAGTTTGGGCTGAGAAGCGGGGCCCATTAGTTGTGGGGCACTATGAATATTCGTTCGGTGCCAAAGCGAGTAATAAATATGGGGGATACACTATGACAGCTGCAGGTGAAGTTGTCCAAATGGCGGTCTGCTCGGTTAATGGTAATGGTAAACCTGTGGGCGCGGTCGCGATAAATATTGTAGTAGATGGGGAAGAACGGGGGGTTGGAGTCACTAAAATCTCTGGAGATAGTTCGACGGTGGTTTCGTTCGCCGGTGATGATCGAATTAGACTTTCCAAAGGTAGTGTTATTAACTTTGTTACGAAAATCGGTGACCCAGGGAGTTCTTCCACTATTGTCTCATTGTTAATTGAACTTATTGTGTAAATACTAATATATTGAACTAAAATTTAAATATGAACGAATCACCGCTTCCAATTGTCAATACCACTCCACCAACACTGTATCCAACTCTCAATACCACTCCACCAACACTGTATCCAACTCTAAATACCACTCCCCCAGCACTATATCCAATTAACGAAAGAAGTTCAGATTTTAGGTTGAATAATATCGTCGCTATGCAGGATATTTTAGTTAGAGAATGTGCAAATAGAAAAAGACACGCTAAAAAATATAAGCGCGCGGCAAACATAGCTGAAGCATCTAGTACGGTTATGGCAAGTGTTTCTGTGTTGTGCGGGGCGGGGACTGCTGCAACGCTATCTACAATTGTAATGATTCCACTTGCAGGGGTTTTGAGTGGAATTACCGTTTTATCTGGAACACTTTGTATGGTAATTAGGGCGGCGGGTGGAAAACTCGAGAAAAAAAGTAGAAAACATGATAGAATATCCGTTCTCGCTAGGTCTAAGAAAAATAGCATCGACGTTATGGTGTCCAAAGCGTTGGCCGATAAGAAAATATCAAATTTAGAGTTTGAATCCGTGGTGGAAGAAATGGGGAGATATGAAGAATTAAAAAATGATATAAGGATCAAGGCGCGCGCCACCATGCCCAAAATTGAGTGTACTGATTGGGATAAATTTAGGGTAAAACTTGGAAATAAAGTCGGAGGAAATGTTACAGCACCATTATAAAATAATTTAAAAAAAAAAAAAAAAAAAAATAATTAAAAAAAATAATTAATAATAATAATTTAAAAAAAAAAAAAAAAAAAAAAATAATTCTTAATTTTATAATTTTCCTAATTTTTTCAAAATTATATTGGTGCAGTAAACAAATTTACATACCTATACAACATGTGTTTTTCACTGAGAATTACAAATTCAGTCGAGGATTACACTGTACACACCGTCTGTGTAATTGATACACTCGGCTCTGTTTACCTTGGCTATCAATTTACGCATGGGCCATAACCCGTGTAATTGAAACATTGTCGTTACAACATAAATTTATTACTATGTAATAATAGGGGGTGTTCAGCTTTAAATTATTAAAAAAATAACGAATCATCACATGTTTTCTTTCGCCAATAGGTATTAATAAATAATTATAATTTGCACACAATTTGTATGTTGTATAGGAAACTGATGAGTATATATATGTTTGTTGACCTTACAACAATTGGTCTCATCTCGTGCATGCCATGTTGTTGATCCGGTATGACGTCCGTCTCGTCTGTTTAATGGTAGCAGTTTATAAATATGTGTGTATTTGGCGATGTAATTGCAAAGCTCAAAGGTGCCGGCCTAAAAGATTTCTGCCTAAGAGCTTTGCAATTTCGGAAACCAAATTCACACATAGGCTCGCCTTACTTCGCTGGTTTCTCTTAATTAGAGGAATTGGCAATGGGGTTCAAGGCGACCCGTAAAACTAAACTGTGAGCCAACAGATGCGTGGGTTTAAGAAAGGTCCCAACACCCCAGTGGCTGGGTGCCGGCTAGAAATCTGCCCAGTCGCTGGGGGTGTTGTGCGCGAGTGGAGGCTTTTGCTATTTTTTTTAAATTTTTACAAATTATTAATATCTTTATAAGCGATGTCGTAGAAATGTATATTCGTAAACGAATCGTTTGGTTTTAACAATTTTATATAATACACCTTAGTTTCATATCCGATACGCACTATCCGTCTTAATGTTTGTATTTGCCTCTTGTATAGTTGACATAATTGTCGGTATAATATTGTAAATGCAACGTTTTTATCGGAGCGTAATAAATTACACTGATATTTCATGTATTCGATATCGCCTAGTGTTCTCATTTTATAGAATTTATATATAGGATTATAACCCCCATAAGCTTCGTAAACTTCTTCAACACAGTTATTAAAAAATTTCAATTCCAATTGTATTGTATTATCCATTTTCTCTAATAGTTGTTTTTTTTCTGTTCAATATTTTCATTTCTTCTAATATTTTCAATTTCTTCGTTAAAAGTGATATCGTAGAAACGCATATCAGTCAACGAATCTTTGATTTTAAACTGTTTTATAAAATTAGTTTGATAATGTTTCGGTAGTGTTTCTCCGATCCTATTTAGTCGCTTCATTACATAAATTTGATACTTATACCGGCGACATAATTGCCGGTTTAATATTGTAAATGCAACGTTTTTATCGCAGCGTAATAAATTACGCTGATATTTCATGTATTCGATACCACATAGTATTGTCATTTTACCGTGTTTTAATACTGTAGAAACAACAGCGTAAAATGCTTCATCCAAGTCATTACAAACGTCCAATTCGTTGTGTATTTTATTATTCATTTTGTTATAATATTTTATTATAACCTATTAAATTTATCTGTTCAATTGGACGTGAAAACAACATGATGTATTTATGACACCAATTTTGAATTTTTCGTGGTTGGTGGGACAATTTCCTCGTTAACTAATTTTTGATTTTTTGAGGGTGGTGGAGTAGTATATAGGGTTGATAAATGATACCACCGTTAGGTGGTATCATTTTGACTCCCTATATACTACTGAGTGAGTGACGACATTTTGTTTTGTCCAAGAAATTGTCAAGGTCAATGCACAGGCGATTGAACTCCCCACCCACATAACCCCTTAGATAAATCAATCTGGTCCGACTAGTACGTATATAGATCGTAGCTGACTTTTTTCAATAGTATTCAAAAAGCTTGCCAGCCTTTATATTTATAACAGTATGGGGGGGGGGGGGCTCTGAATGTGGAGAGGGAACTTCAATTGCCTGTGGTCAATGTTTCACTGTTTGTCTAGAAATAACCCGCCGATTTATATTTGCGCACCAACAAAACAGATCACAAATACCGCTGACTTTCTAGGCTAGTCACTTTGAATTAGATAGATGGGATAAAATTTTGGATTGGAACACGGATACGTTTGTCAACTATTTCGATTGTATTGCCGCATTGGTTAAGCAGAGCGGTCCGCTGGTTTTACCGCAGAGCGCAGCGTAAAGCGGTAATTCTTTCGCAGTTTACAGAAACAAAGGAGCGTAAATTGCAATTAAAAGCGGAGCGCAGCGCTAACTGCGCTATAAGTATTGCAATTCCGCAACTAACTCTTTGGACCGCAGTCACATGATTGCAGTCCGATTGCGGTCCAATTGCAATTAATGGGAACGCGAATTGCAATCCTGCGCTCCAGGAATTGCAATTCGCCTGGTAAGAGAACCGCAGGCCACTCTGTACTGTAGTAATAGCTTTAGTAGTAGTACTTAACAGTATTAGTATCACTTGTTAAAGTAATTGTCATATTTTTTAGAACAAAAAATGCCCCCCTTTCATAAGTGGACTAGTCTGAAAAAACATTTTGTGACGATTGTATTGTCGGAAAATTAACATATAAACATCCATTCCAGTTTCTTAGAAGTGAAAGGGTTAAACAAGCTTACGTGCTGATCGGTTCCTGGTGAGAGATGTAGCGTATAATTTGGAGGACCCCACCCCAATGAAAACCTATCGAACATGATGAACGTCTCTTGCCCTCTATCTGCCTCCGTCATGTTAATGAATAGCTGAGATGGCCTGCCGACGGTCATCAATAGACCCACTTCAAACCTAAAACATAGGGGAATACATGTATCTAGTGTGAAGATTCATAGTTGAAGGGGTAAGTGGGCAAATGTGTGTGAGTGCGTGTGTGTGTGTGTGTGTGCGCGCGCGTCCGCGCGTGCGCGTGCGCGTGCGCGTGCGCGTGCGCGTGCGCGTGCGCGTGCGCGTGCGCGTGCGCGTGCGCGTGCGCGTGCGCGTGCGCGTGCGCGTGCGCGTGCGCGTGCGCGTGCGCGTGCGCGTGCGCGTGCGCGTGCGCGTGACGCGTACGCGTACGCGTACGCGTATCGCGTGCGTGTGCGTGTGCGTGTGTCTGGATTGGTGTAGACGATAGAGAGAATACTCTAACAATTGGTTTCAAGTCCTCGGATATACTTTTCTTTGTTTAATCCGAGTCCTCGGTTAGAATTTCATTTATTTACAATGGAGTCATCACTGTCGGTGCTGCGGGGTAGTGTGTGTGTGTGGGGGGTGTTAGTTACCCCCATTCTTCAGTTGATCGCTCCAATTATTTTGAATTGATATAGTTGGGAACCTAAAACGTACGTGCAGTTCTAGTGTGAAGTTTTATAATTGACGGGGTCAGTGGAAGAATGTGACTAGCCCCATTTAATTCGAACCCTCGAATTAACAATTCGTTCCCACGAAATGACAATTCGTTCCCTCAATTTGACAATTCGTTCCCTCGAATTAACAATAATTCGTTCCCACGATATAACAATTCGTTCCAACGAACGAATTGTTATTTCGTGGGAACGAATTGTTAAATTAAGGGAACGAATGGTGGTTAATTCGTGGGAACGAATTGTTAATTCCTGGGAACGAATTATTAAATTGAGGGAACGAATTGTTATTTCGTGAGATCGAATTAATTAAACAAACGAATTCTACGTCCCCTGCAGGGCTACATGTACGTACATACCAAACCACAGCTCGCCATCAACATTCCCAAAACAGTATCGTACTCGTGAGAATTACGATAGAAGTCAACAGAGCCATTATACCTTCTTTGCATTACCTGTAAAAGATAGGCTTTAGCGTAATCGTAGAATACAGTGGGATCAGCGTGTAAGTGCACACACGAAGGAACACGACAGGTTGGAACCAACCTGTCGTCGTTCGTGTGTGCATTTACACGCTGAACCCACTGTAGTTGATGAAATGATCATAAACTCAGCTAATTTGGTTATCTCTTAAATGATATGTACTAATAATGTCAATTAAAGGTACATGCCCACTCAGTAGGCACAAAATGTTCTTTATAGGAATTAAATAAGTGTATAATTGTGGCACTATTCCATTAGTTCTAAAAATTACGAGTGCCCGCTGTACAGATATAATCATTTAGTAATATTTATTTTACTGATAGTGACGCGCGGTGGTATCTGGCTATGTATATGGAAATGATACATGCTAGTTTTTAATTATTTATACTAATTAAATGCGTCACCTGAACAAAATAATATTTTCTTCACATTACAAAGTATGATCATTGCACATCCAAAAACAAATACAGAGAATAAATAGTAATCATGGTAATGTCCGTTAACATTTTAAGGAAACGCGGTTATCGCCCCTGGTATCAGTGTGGAAGTGTACGTTTGATATAAAATGCATAAGACTGCCAATCGATAGGTGGAGTAATGGTGAATTAATGTTTATTTTGCCAAAACATGTCTCAGATGTTGTCTCTGATTGTTTAACAGTTTGTACCTTCTGAGTGGGCATGTACCTTTAAACCCAGGGTCCCACATATCATGTTATAATTTAGGGAGACATACATGTATGTGTTTCGTCCATTCTGTAGATAGGACATTTTATTCGGTCAAAATAAATATTCATTCACCATTACTGGACATTATACGTTTTATATCAAACGTGAATTTACACACTGATATCAGGGACGATAGCCGTAATTTCTTAAACTGTTTCTTAAACGGATATTAATATTTATTCTCTCTATTTATGTGTTGATGTGCATGCTCATACTGTATAACCTGTCCATAACGAATTGTTTTAGGTGACACCTTTACTTGATATACATACTTTAAAAATGTTCTGCCTCATTTGCATATCAAACTAGCTTGATCCTACCGCGCATCACTATCAATACAATAAACGATACTAACTTATTATAACTATATAGCAGTTATACATTTTGTGGTTACTAGATGGGACCCCAACTTTATAATGATGAGTGGACTTGAGACGAGATTTACGAAGCAAAAGCAGAGGCAACACGAACATGTGCCTGGGACGTATTATGCTGATGCCATATTTGGCCATCCAGCTCCGGATCTTCTACAAATCCCATACACTATTATATGTATGTAGGACCCAGATCGGTGGTCAGTCCCAGAACGGGGGTCCATCCCAGAACGGGCGCTAATCACAGAACGGGGACCAACACGTGATGTCAATCCCAGAACGGTCGCACTCTGTCAATCGTCTTCACTAACATGCGGACAGAGCGTGACATTACGTCACTAACTTTGACGTCATTCAAGCTTGGAATAAAAACAGCTTAATTGGCCCCAGTTCCGGGGAAAAATTACCCTGTTCTGGGAGTTGGTCCCCGTTCTATGACTGACCACCCATCTGAGTGTTATATATAGTTTATATTAGAATCATGACGGATGTAGTGATGGTTGAATGACGAATAGTGAATGCTTCGCGTCCGATTTATTTCTCCAGTCACATCCATTCTATTCCGAATGTCTACCGCCTGTGAATGCACATACATTGTATGTTACAAAATTAATTAATGTGAATTAAAAAATGGGGAAAATGTGTGTTTACGACCAGTGTAGATCGTGATCTACAAACACGAGTGTGCTACTTGATCATCAGTTACACTGGTCACAAACACATAAAAACATTCACAGCCAAATGAGACACGCTATGTGAATTAATTAAATACCTTTACAAAATTTAAAATATGTTTTTATAAATAAAGTCAAAAGTTGACAAAATTTTGAAGAGTACATGCGGAAAATAATTCCGCATATGTACTCTGAAGAATTGTTTCAACTTTTGACGCCATTTACGGGAAATATTGTAAATTTTGTAAATGTGATTTCATGATGTTCGAAGGTACAAAAGCACGTCTCAAATAATGTGTATATAATACTTACCGTCCAGCCACCGCCGGGCGTGTCCATATCGCAGTAGACTAGGATATGGTTTAGTTGACCTTTGACACTGACGTTCACAGAATACACACCACTTGTGTGCTGTCCAGACTCGTACACGTCGCGACCAGTCATGGCGGCCCTGGAACGCCGTTAAACCGGACATCAATCAAACTCCTGTGATCTTATCTTTGTTCAGTTCCTTGGTCATTTATCTCAGGTGATAATGTCTGTTCGTGATCGCAGAGCACACATCTATGGCTCACAGCGATCAATTGCCGGATTTACAGTGAAACCTGGTAAGCCGGACACCCTGGGGAACTATCAGGGTGTTCGGTTTAGAGAAGTTTAACCTTACAACCAAGTGATAGTCCAAGACTCATGGACAATATGTGCCTGAGGGGAAATGGGGCTTGTGTGATTTGTTATTAGTATATATCCTGATCAAATAGCACACTCCGTAGCCTCATAGCGATCGACAATTGCTTGTTAGATGCATGACAGTCTCATTGATGGTGCGGTGAACAGTGCATATTCTGGTCAGATTGCGCGGATGCACAGGCTGATCTGGATCTAAACAGGTCGCATAACCCAGAAGTCTCATTCATTTATCAAGTTATCGTGGTTATGGCCGCAGGTAACAACACATACATGTACAGTGGGGTCAGCGTGTAAGTGCACACACGAACGAACACGACAGGTTGGAACCAACCTGTCGTGTTCGTTCGTGTGTGCACTTACACGCTGACCCCACTGTACAAGGACGGTGCACAGTGAGCGTAAATCTCAAGTTGTCATTTCGTTTGTTTTTCCTTACCCATGTACATTCGATAGTACCAAGTCGTTATTGTACGTACCGTTAAAATGTATAGTAATTATTAACTCAAACAAGTTTGAGGATGTTTCACGTATCTGACAGTTTTAGCATTGTATTTTCATACATCTACACGTGCAACTACCGATATAAAACAAATTTGAACTCGTTTGACGTCTTTGAACATAATGACAACAACAAGGACATGATAAAGTATCATCATGTTATTATGGATATATTCATGGTTCTGGTATGTGTACACTGGACGGGATAAAGGGGGGAGTCGAAAAAACCCGAAGTAAAACTGAACATTGACTCAATCTAAAACATGAGTAGATAGCTTGTAAATGATCAAACTAAGAAAACACAAGTTAAAATTTGAAAATCGGTCTTGGACCACTGTTTCTGACATTAGAAAATAAACACACATGTCACCATGAGGATTTAACATGGGGAAATTATTATTTTGCCATACAGTCAGTATTGGACAAAACTTCACGAAACAAAAAGAAAACTAATTTTTAAATTTTGATAACAGTTTGAGAAAATTTAAATTAAATCTTGCTTTTGCATTGTGGATATAGCCTTAACATTTAGCACGTTTCGTGAAAGAGACAGTAGGCTACACATATACAGTACCCGTGTTCGGTGGCCAGATTGGTGGAGAGTGTGTTGTCGCCAGTGTCGCCGTTGTTGACGTTGACGTTGTTGACGTTTTTGCTGAAGTGGTACTGCGCACTGTTGTTGCTGTTGTCGCATGTGTATGACCACATACACCGCATGTCTCGCGACAGCCGGCCTTGGTAGCGGTGTCACTGCTGTCACAGATGCTGTAGCTCTGTTGTAGGTAGGCGCAGTTGCCGTAATCGTCGCTACACAGGGAAACCACTACAGTGGTACATGTAGGGCCACATAGTCCACATGATAGGGGACAGTCCTGACGTAACGTAGCATCAGAGCACACGTCATAGTGTCGCATTAGGTACGAACAGGAGTTCTGGTCTGTGCAACCGGGATCTGTTTGGCCGGAAGACAGGACAGGATGTCCCGTTAATATTAAAGTACATACGGATAGGATAAACGGTCAAACACAAAGTCAAGAGTTCCATGAGAATCGTCGAGCACGAATTTCGGAAACATTTACATTTCAGAGGCCTGGAGTGTTTTTGTACGACTCGTATATGACTGTTATTTGTGCTAAGGTAGATGCTAATGCTGTGAAAGTAAATGATACAAAATCACAAACTACAATTAGTACAGACATACATTGTAAGTGAATCTGATTGACACTTTTTCCCATGTTAAATGCCGATAAATAAACAGTACCATGTTTGTAATGATAAATCATAATTTGACCGTAGTTCACGTAATAAAAAGAAGACACTAACATTTACTAAAGAAAAAAAAGTGTTTGCATTGTTTATACAGCCATACATTTTGGGCAGGTTTCGTGAACCAGGATGTACATGTAGGTTTACCTATATGTGACACATGTCCACAGTTCGTGTTACACAGGTCTCTGTGGCAGCAATGCACACAGAGCGGCGAATCCAGGTGACTTTCCAAGAACCGACGACCGACCGGCTGAGCGGGCAGGGGAGTTGAGTCTTTATTCGAACACGACTGCAACGTGACATTAGTGCGTTTGCAAAGACGATATACACACCACACATCCATGCTATATATGATCAGTTTGCTCAGAGGCGAAAACATAGTGGTGTATCTCTTGTTCATATTTTCTGGAAAAAAATACCATGCGCCATTAGATGATTCCGTTGTATTGCAACCAATGAAAAAATATCATATATGCATTTACATGCCTATGAATAAATTGGAATATATGAATATACGCGTATGTACAGAGCCCCGCAGGGGACGTATAATTATTGTATATATTAATTCGTTCCTACGAAATAACAATTCGTTCCCTCATTTTACATTTCGTTCCCACCAATTAACAATTCGTTCACACCAATTAACAATTCGTTCCCCCACGGGAACGAATTGTTATATCGTGGGAACGAATTCTTAATTCGAGGGAATGAATTGTTAAATTGAGGGAACGAATTGTCATTTCGTGGGAACGAATTGTTAATTCGAGTGAACGAATTGTTACATCGTGGGAACAAATTGTTAATTCGAGGGAAGGAATTGAGGGAACGAATTGTTAAATGGAGGGAATGAATTGTTACTTCATGGGAGTGAATTAATTGAAAAAATCCATGGCTCCGTACGTGGGCTATGTGTAGGTACTAAATGTACATAGCAATAAGTAACACATACAATGTCATACAGTGGGGTTAGCGTGTAAGTGCACACACGAACGAACACGACAGGGTTCATACAGTGGGGTCAGCGTGTAAGTGCACACACGAACGAACACGACAGGTTGAAACCAACTTGTCGTGTTCGTTTTGTGTGTGCACTTACACGCTGACCCCACTGTATGTAAAGCATACGAACATAATAACAAAGCCAAAGAACATTGTCCTGACAACTGCATGATTGTTATAATACACGAGATATGATTGTCGAAGAAATGGCCTACATTAAAGGTAGTAAAATACTTAATAAGGGCTTTTAGATGTAACATTGTTCACTATGAAGGTCGTTGCCATGATACATATATTGTGTTTTTCATAACCGTGTACATACTTGTGCCATCTTACAACCGCTGGAATACAACAGGTCAGAATATTCCCGCGATTTTTCTACATAACAGACCTGGAAAGAACAGAGACACAAGGCTGAATGTTATTTTCTTGAATTACGTTTTGTATATTGGAATGCCACCAGGGATGATCCATTCAATGATAGACAGTTACAAAATGTAAATCGTAGTGATCAATCCTCATGCTCTAAGTAGGTCGATTACCATAAATACGAATTTAAAATTGAAATAAAACGTTAACATATTTTAGTCACAATTTGAAATAAAGGACAGAGGTATATAAATACATTAAATATATATAAAAGTATCAATGAATGAAAAAAAGATTAGCTAAACTTGTGTTCACTCCCTCCTATACACATACGTGTGTAGGATAACATATCGGAGACGAATTATTGTAGGTAACACCAAACGCGATACATGATATGAAATGAAATGAAATGGCTGATAAGAGAATGCATAATAAATATTGTTAAATAGGAACTGAATGACGGTAGAATGATTATGACAATGACATAACGATACGTATGATGATATACGATATTAACATATAGTACATACATTTAATTACAGGAAACATAATAAACATTATTTACCATGTCATTCATAAACAAAATTAAAGTTTATACTATTCTAACAGTTAATCATTTCAATGCCTTATTATTGAGAATGTCTGACAGAGCTCCAGTTAATGTGCGTAATTTGACCAACTTGGGGTGAATCTTTTTTATTTCTTCATCAAAAATGGCAAGTTGTGAGTGCTTTAGAATCGTCTCTTTGAGACGATTCTAAAGCACTCCCAACTTGCCATTTTTGATTGAGAAATAAGAAATTTACCTCCAAATTACGGACCTTAACTGGATCTCTGATGTCATGAATTTAATTCCTGCACGCTCACCTCATCCGTGGCACACTGTGCAATGTGGCTGCATTCCGTTACGTTCCGGTAGTTTTCACATTGGTAGCAGAGCGGACCCCGTACTGGAGGATAATCTGGCGACAGAAGATTACAATAACAACAATGAACATGAGGAATACCGGATAGAACATGAAATTATAATATAACCATTTACGAACATGTAAAACACACAGGCGTGTATCGATTATCAGTCTTCAACAGGCACTGATGAGCAGTATATTAATAGTTAATAAATGCACAGACACCTAAAAAAGTAAGCACACACACAGAAGGAGATGTTAAATGAATGCAAACGTCGAGGCAAGTGTTCCGACTTTTAATGGTCAGTCGGCTATGCCGATGGATCTACAGCAAATTCAAGATGTGTGTACACTGTCAGGGGGCCGTGTCATTAAACTTTGTACGACTAAAATGTTCGTAAGTGCAAAATTATGATAGTCTGTAAATTTCATTTTAGAATGTTAAATTTCCTGACGATCCTATATTTGCACGAAGTCGTACGAAGTTTAGTGAAACGGGCCCCACGTATACAATGATGTACAAAATGTTCATAGTTAGTCGGCAAAAAACGTGGAACAGACAGAGGATTCCAGTATTACAGGACGTACCCGGCTGCCCGCACGTGTTGGCATTACACAGCGTGTCTTCGCAACACTCGAGGCACGGAGAGAAGGACTGACTGGCGACACCGGTGTGGTTCCTGTATGCCGCAGATATCTACAGGAGGCAGGACACCGGTGGCTGCGTTATACTCGCCAGTTTAACATGAGCCGCCAACTGGCAAAATTGGTGCTACAATGGAACCTCTATAAACCGAACACCCTGGGGGCTCCCAGGGTGTCCGGTTTTAGAGAGGTCCACTGCTATTCTGGTATATGAGCCCTCCTTGACATGTGCGTGTGTATTGCAATCATGAACATACAATAACATCATTTATAAGTGTAACTGCAGCCAATTAAATTAGACAAATAAATGTGTTCTCTGTGTCCGGTTGAGAGGGATTCCACTGTATATGGCATATGTATAAATGGAAATCAGACAATTAACAATATCCACGCATTCAGATCAATTCATTGCAATGGCCAAAAGCGTTGTTCTTTGTCATGACTGTCAGCATTAATGTTATAAAATTGTACATTATAGTTTACTGAGGCCCGCATGGGACGTATATTATTTTTGTATTAATTCGTTCCCACGAAATAACAAATCGTTCCATCAATTTAACAATTCCTTCCCACGAAATAACAATTCGTTTCCACGGGAACGAATTGTTAATTCGTGCCGAATTGTTATATCGTGGAAACGAATTGTTAATTCGAGGGAACGAACTGTTAAATTGAGGGAACAATAAATATGTTATTATTCACATATTTGCTTGTTATGGAGCTAAATGTTCGGAAAAACATCTAAAAACGGATATGACTTGGATACACGTATGATTCACAGGCGCGGTGAAACATTCCGACAGTTTCCCAAACTAACCAGAGAAACTTGATATCAAAGGACACCAGACTCAGTATAATATTTTATTGTCATGAAATCGTGAAGTTTTATTCCACGAAATGAGGAAATAATATACAAGTATTGCTTTTTGACGAGGTGTACATGAGATTTACGGGGAACATCACTTTTCGTAGGTCCATTAATCTCATGTACAGAGTGGCCTGCGGTTCTCTTACCAGGCGAATTGCAATTCCTGGAGCGCAGGATTGCAATTCGCGTTCCCATTAATTGCAATTGGACCGCAATCGGACCGCAATCGGACTGCAATCATGTGACCGCGGTCCAAAGAGTTGGTTGCGGAATTGCAATACTTATAGCGCAGTTCGCGCTGCGCTCCGCTTTTAATTGCAATTTACGCTCCTTTGTTTCTGTAAACTGCGAAAGAATGACCGCTTTACGCTGCGCTCTGCGGTAAAACCAGCGGACCGCTCTGCTTAACCAATGCGGCAATAAAATCGAAATAGTTGACAAACGTATCCGTGTTCCAATCCAAAATAAAGTAATCCCATCTATCTAATTCAAAGTGACTACCTAGAAAGTCAGCGGTATTTGTGATCTGTTTTTTTGGTGCGCAAATATAAATCGGCGGGTTATTGCGAGACAAACAGTGAAACATTGACCTTGACAATTTCTTGGACAAAACAAAATGTCGTCACTCACTCACTGCCGTTCCGAATATCAAGAACACATTAATAGACACCACCATGCTGACAATATATTTATTTTCATATAAAATCAAATGATAATGTGTGGTCTACGGTATAATATAGCAAAACAAAGCATCAATTTTGCGTTTTGTTTACTTTTTCGTCGTATCAAATTACGTTTTCCCTATTATGTGACATTATTTCGACGCGATCCTATAGTCGACATGACAATTTCTGAGATCAATACAACTTTTGATAATGTCTTTCAATTTCAAGCTGCAAGGAGACTGTGAATTGCATATTAACCATAATTACATGGTGAACATATTGATAATAATTTTTAAAAGAAAAGCATATTTTAATTTTCGAAACCTGATCATAAAAATTAAAATATTAAAAATTATTTTGGAATTAGATTTATATTTTTATACTGCAAACGTTCTGTTCTAGCTGTTGATTTCTATTGGCCCGATTAAAATTTTGTGAAGATAATATTTATTCCGATGATGGCCATTTATTTAAAATAAAACGGTTTACTTTTGTCACAGAGTGAGAAAGATAAATAACGGCCCGGAATCGAACCAGGGACCTCGTGTTTACCGTACCATGCCCATGACACTACCGAGCAAGCTAACAAGGCACAGATCATACACACTTCATCCCCATGGTCAGTTGCGTACTGTGACATTCTTCTCCGCCAAATTGAAATTCGTCCTCGAATTCTATGTTTAATTTTTAATTTTTGTCTCCGAATTCCATATGTTTGGGTACAATTTGGGAGTATTTATCAGTCGCGGTCCTTTGTTGGGCAACAAAATACTCAATTATCGTCCGTACCCAGAGTTCCGGTGCTCCATAGGTTTTTCCTGCAGAGTACCGAATCGGATCTCATTCGCGCTTTAGCTGTTAATTGTGACATATTTTTCTGTACTTATTACACAGAAATGAATAAGTATAATACTGACATTTCTTTCAATTGAAAAATACAGAAAATATGTCGCAATTAACAGTTGAAGTGCAAATCAGATGTGATTTGGTACTTTGCAGGGGAAACCTACGGAGAGCACCATTATAAACTCTCGGTACGGACGATGCGGGAGTATTCTGCAGAGTTACTTCCGTAACTACGTTGGGCGCTAAATGTCACAGGGTGAGAAAGAGATGTGCACCAGCCCGGAATCGAACCGGGGATCTCTGGTTTACCACACCATCGCTCTACCTGCTGAGCAAACCGGGCACAAATACACACTTATTCACCATAGTGATCACTTCATTCAACCAAAAATTCACAAGCTATAAGTTATGCCAAATTATTACAGTCAGCGTCACAGATTATGCTCTTGGCGACATTAGCGGACACAAATTTGTCCATCAATTTGATCAAATAAACAACGGAATCTGACAGATAACACTACGACGGGCGCATGGAAACATCATTATTCTGGTACTTGGAATCAAAAATGGTGGATATTAAGATCAATATGTGAGGCGCTGACGGAACCTTTAACATTTTTTTTATCACGATAGCAGCTAACAGGGATTGTTGGACGCATTTATTTAGAGAAACAAGAGATTACAATGGATTGGATAATATACTAAGTGACATTTTGTTCTAACGTACACCAACATAGAGGATTAAATTTGCGACAATGTTGGATTCTGGATTTTGTGGACAGGTGACAGAAATCGGAGCTGGATAAGAACCGACAGACGTGATTCTGAATATGCGTGCTTGGTCTGTGGTTTTTCTTCCAGATCATGTCATGCATGTTTTAATTTCACGTCATGTCAAAGCAGCACTATTGAATATAATGAATAACTTTAATATTCTACACCAGAATTAAAGTTCATTCATCGTCTGATGTGTAACTGATACATTAAGGTAAGTTACTTGTATATGACAACTTTTGCCTCACCACGATAGAGGAGGGGGCATTTAGTGTTACCCTTGACCTTGTCCGTTCTTCCGTCCGTCACCAACCTAGTAACTAGAAAAACTTTTAAACCGTAATAGCTACATACCTGAAACTTGGTACATGTATGTTTGATTCGACCCCATTGTCATGGATTATCTCCCCCTTTTCAAGTTAGAATTTTCCAATTTTGTCTTGTAGCTCGTAAAACTTTTAAACCCTAATAGCTACACACCTGAAACTTGGTATGTCCTTATGATGAGTAGATTTGCAAAGTTTATTTTCATTCGACCCCCGAGTCATGGATTATCTCCCTCTTTTTGAATTAGAATTTGAAAATTTTGCTTGTAACTCGTAAAACTTTTGTAATAGCTACAGCACTGAAATTTGATATGTAGCTTCCTTCTGATGAGTAGATGCGGAAAGTTTAGTTTATTTCGATTTTTGATTCGAACCCCGTGTCATGGATTATCTCTCCCTTTTGGACACTGGAATTTTGCCTTGTTGTTTACTATCAAAGCGATATGTGGGGTATCCGTGTTCTATGAACACATTTTCTAGTTTAGTTATCTCCCTTTGTTTTTTCGCGCACTGATTTGTCCGGAGCATAACGCGAACACCCTTTGCAATATTTTTTATGAAACTTAACACATGCATAGGTCTCACTGGACAGGGCGGAGCTAGCGTTAAAGGTACATGCCCACTCAGTAGGCACAAAATGTTCTTTATGTCAGAGACATCATCGGAGACATTTTCTGGCCAGATAAACAATCATTTACCATTACCCACGTATTGTTTGGCATTATTATACATTTTATATCAGAAGAAAATTTCCACATTGATATCAGGGACGATAACCGTGTTTTCTTAAAATGTTAATGGACATTACTATTTATTCTCTGTATTTATTTTTTGATGTGCAATGATCATACTTTGTCAATTTTTTTTTCAGTTGATGCATTTAATTTAATAGTATAAATAATTATAAAATATCATGCCACATTTGCACATGAAAATACCGATACCACCGCGCGTCACTATCAGTAAAATAAATATTACCAAATGATTATATCTGTATAGCGGGCACTCGTAATGTTTATATTAAAGTAGTGGAATAGTGACAATTATACACTTATTTAATTCCCATAAAGAGCATTTTTAGCCTACTGAGTGGGCTTGCACCTTTAAAGGGGTTGGACAATTGTTGTCGCGACCGCCTGCGGACAGTGCGATATAGTCTGCACATTGACGTCCATCTGTATTTGTTTTGCCGAGCCTGCTTGCGGAAAGCGAGACTTAGTGATCACAATGACGTCCGTGCGTCAGTCCGTCCGAAATCGGTGTATGTTTTTAAATACCATATCCTAAGTCACATTGACTTGAAACAACAAATGCTTATTAGTCATAATCCATATATTCATTTCTGTCTCCCACTCATGCGGCCCCCTGTGCCCCAAGGTCAAGGTCAAATGACTTTCTTTGAAAATTTTTGTTAAAGTTTTTGCATACCGTTTATCTCCACAACACTTACCCAGATTTGCTTCAAACTTCAGATAATTCTTTATTATCATCCATATTTTCATATTATAGCCCACGCATGCGACCCACATGCCCAAGATCAAGGTCAAATGACTTTCAAATTTGCGTTAAAGCTTTTACATACGTTAATTCAAACTTCAAATAAATATACTCGGACACCATCAAATGCCTCGGTGGGCTCAACATGCGGGCCATGGCCATCTGATTTTTAATTACCGTAGGTTAAAGTTTTTTAAGAACACTATATCTCAGAAACAGCTTCGCCAATTCACTCGAAGCTTCACATGTGTGTTTATCATCATCCATATTTTCATTCTATGCTCAACTAACTCCTGCAACCCCTGTGCCCAATATCAAGGTAAAATTACTTTCAAATTTACCTCAAAGTTTTTGACATGCCTGCATGGGGACAGTGCGATATAGTTGTCACATTGGCCTACATACGTACATCGTCGTCCGGTTAAATATTTTTGATTTAAGGTTAAAGTTTTTAAAGGTACATGCCCACTCAGTAGGCACAAACTGTTCTTTATAGCAATTAAATAAGTGTATAATTGTGTCACTATTCCACCAGTTCTAAAAATTATGTGTGCCCGCTATCCATATATAATCATTTAGTAATATTTATTTTACTGATAATGACTAGCAGTGGTATCAAGCTATTTTCATATTCAAATGAGGCATGATATTTTTATGCCACCAGGTTTCGAAGAAACGGGTGGCATAATCTCTGAAACCGCTTCACCAATTCACTCGAAACTTCACATACAGTGTATTTGTCACCCACATTTTCATTTGAAATTTCCCTTAAAGTTTTTGTTGGGCCCGCTTGCAGACAGAGCGATATAGTTGGCACATTGGTGTGCATTCAGGATAAAGTTTTTGGTTAAAGTGTTTTTTAGTTAAAGTTTGTGGGTATACTATCAAAGCCTCGGCGGGTGCGGCATGTTTTTACGTCAACGGGCTAAAGCTTTGTTGCAATAAAAAAAATTGTTTGTACTATCAAATGCCTCGGCGGGCACGACATGCAGGCCATGGCCATCTAGTTATTATGGCATGCGATTTGATCAGTCGGCCATCGCACCATGACTAGTTTAGCACTTGATCAGTCGGCCATCGCACCAGGACTAGTTTAGCACTTGATCAGTCGGCCATCACACCAGGACTAGTTTAGCACTTGATCAGTCGGACATCGCTCCAGGACTAGTTTAGAACTTGATCAGTCGGCCATCGCACCAGGACTAGTTTAAAACTTGATCAGTTTCCCGTCTCACCAGGACTAGTATAGCACTTGATCAGTCGGCCATCGCACCAGGACTAGTTTAGAACTTGTTCAGTCGGCCATCACACCAGGACTAGTATAGCACTTGATCAGTCGGCTATCGCACCGGGACTAGTTTAGCCTTGATCAGTCGGGGCCATCGCACCAGGACAAGTATAACACTCGATCAGTCGGCCATCGCACCAGGACTAGTTTAGAACTTCCTCAGTCGGCCAGCGCTCCAGGACTAGTTTAGCACTTGATCTGTCGGCAATCTCACCATGACTAGTATAGAACTAGATCAGTCGGCCATCGCTCCAGGACTAGTTTAGCCCTTGGTCAGTCGGCCATCATACCAGGACTAGTTTAGCCCTTGATCAGTTGACCATCGCACCAGGACTAGTGTAGTCCTTGATCAGTCTGCCATCGCACCAGGACTAGTATATAACTTGATCAGTCGGTCATCGCACCAGGACTAGTAGAGCACTTGATCAGTCTGCCATCGCACCATAAGTAGTATAGTGCTTGATTAGTCGCCCATTGCACCATGCCCAGTATAGCACTTGATCAGTTGGCCATCTCACCATGCCCAGTATAGCACGTGATCAGTCGGCCATGCCGAGTATACATGTATAGCACTTGATCAGTCGGCCATCGCACCAGGACTAGTAGAGCACTTGATCAGTCTGCCATCGCACCATAGCTAGTATAGCGCTTGATCAGTCGGTCATCGCACCAGGACTAGTAGAGCACTTGATCAGTCTACCATCGCACCATAAGTAGTATAGCGCTTGATCCGTCGCCCATTGCACCATGCCCAGCATAGCACTTGATCCAATTGGCCATCTACACCATGCCCAGTATAAACACTGTGATCAGTCGGCCATGCCGAGTATAGCACTTGATCAGTCGGCCATCACACCAGGACTAGTTTAGAACTTGATCAGTCGACCATCGCACCAGGAATAGTTTAGCCCTTGATCAGTCAGCCATCGCACCGAGACTAGTTTAGCCCTTGATCAGTCGGCCATCGCACCAGGACTAGTATAGCACTCGATCAGTCGGCCATCGCACCATGACTAGTTTAGAACTTGATCAGTCGGCCATCGCACCACGACTAGTTTAGAACTTGATCAGTCGGCCATCGCACCAAGACTACTTTAGAACTTTATCAGTCGGCCATCGAACCAAGACTATTATTATACCACTTGATCAGTCGGCCATCGCACCAGGACTAGTTTAGCACTTGATTAGTCGGCACGTCATCCTGCGTTACAGACAGAAGTGGTGGTCGGTGGGCGGGGTGGGGGGGGGGTGGGGGATGTAATGTAGTCATAGACACAAACTGGTGGTGGTGGTGGTGGTGATATAGACCGGAACTTTTAGGATGACAAATGTAGATGGCTGGTGTGTGTGGGGGATCATTGTTTTGTATCCCCCGCGGTGGTGCGGAGTACAATGATGAATTACTTATGAATCGCAGGCGGGAGTGTAGTATTTCACCATGCCCAGTACGTATGTCACTTGATTAGTTGGCCATCTCACCATGCCCAGTATAGCACGTGATCAGTCGGCCATGCCGAGTATAGCACTTGATCAGTCGGCCATCGCACCAGGACTAGCAGAGCACTTGATCAGTCTGCCATCGCACCATAACTAGTATAGCGCTTGATCAGTCGCCCATTGCACCATGACCAGTATAGCACTTGATCAGTTGGCCATCTCACCATGCCCAGTATAGCACGTGATCAGTCGGCCATGCCGAGTATAGCACTAGATCATTCGGCCATCACACCAGGACTACTTTAGCACTTGATCAGTCGGCCATCGCACCAGGACTAGTATAGCACTCAATCAGTCGGCCATCACACCAGGACTAGTTTAGAACTTGATCAGTCGGCCATCACACCAGTACTACTTTAGCACTTGATCAGTCGGCCATCGCACCAGGACTAGCATAGCACTCGATCAATCGGCCATCGCACCAGGACTAGTTTATAACTTGATCAGTCGGCCATCGCACCAGGACTAGTTTTAGAACTTGATCAGTCGACCATCGCACCAGGAATAGTTTTAGCCCTTGATCAGTCGGCCATCGCACTGCGACTAGTTTAGCCCTTGATTAGTCGGCCATCGCACCAGGACTAGTATAGCACTCGATCGGTCGGACATCGCACCAGGACTAGTTTAGAACTTGATCAGTCGGCCATCGCACCACGACTAGTTTAGAACTTGATCAGTCGGCCATCGCACCAAGACTAGTTTAGTCCTTGATCAGTCGGCCATCGCACCAGGACTAGTTTAGAACTTGATCAGTCGGCCACCGCACCATGACTAGTTTTGCCCTTGCTCAGTCGGCCATCGCACCAGGACTAGTTTATAACTTGATCAGTCGGCCATCGCACCAGGACTAGTTTAGAACTTGATCAGTCGGCCACCGCACCAAGACTAGTTTTGCCCTTGCTCAATCGGCCATCGCACCAGGACTAGTTTAGAACTTGATCAGTCGGCCATCGCACCACGACTAGTTTAGAACTTGATCAGTCGGCCATCGCACCAAGACTAGTTTAGCCCTTGCTCAGTCAGCCATCGCACCTGGACTAGTATAGCACTCGATCAGTCGGCCATCGCACCATGACTAGTTTAGAACTTGATCAGTCGGCCATCGCACCAAGACTAGTATAGCACTTGATCAGTCGGTCATCGCACCAGGACCTAGTTTAGCACTTGATCAGTCGGCCACGTCATCCTGTGTTACAGACAGAAGTGGTGGTTGGGGGCGGGGGTGGGGCGGGGGGGGGTGTGAGTGTAGTCATAGACAAAAACTGGTGGTGGTGGTGATACACATTGTTCCCACTGTGGGATATAGACCGGAACTTTTAGGACGCCAAATGTAGATGGCTGGTGTGCGTGGGGGATCATTGTTTTGTGTCCCCGGCGGTGGTGCGGAGTACAGTGATGAATTACTGTATATTGAACACACATGTATATGTACAGTGATACCGTACTTCACAATCCTCAGTTTTAAATATTGTTTCTGTATCGTAAAACTGAACATTTGTTCAGTTTGAAAAACTTCAAATTATGGCAGATGATCGAAATGAAAAAAAACCGGATGTTTACATTCGAAATGAACCGGTGCATCGGTATATTTTTAACCACAGGATGACCCACTTTATATTCATACCATATCCGTACGGATATATCGTATATACGAACGGATATCGTATGTTTGTATAATATTCGTATAGTACGTTTGTATAATCACTGATAATGTAAACAAACTGTACTATACGATGATACGGTAAGTTTTTACCGGAAATAGCGAAAGAATGACCGCACAAACGGTATCGCGAAAGAATGACCGCACAAACTGGACCGCGAAAGAAGATGACCGCACAAACGGTATCGCGAAAGAATGACCGCAAAAACGGGACCGCGTTTGGACCGCAATTGGACTGCAATTAGACTGCAATTCCAGAGGGGAAGAATTGCAATTCAAGGACCGCTGGATTGCAATTCTTGGTAAGCGAATCGCAGGCGGGAGTGTACACCGACTCAAAAGTATATAATTGTTTTATTATATGACCCTTACCACGATTTCCCTCCCACAAACATATATTTACAAAATTCTCCAGAAGTAAATCGTGTGTTTCAAAATAATAGTTGAATAAACTTTATATTTAGTTATAAACATATGGTCTGCGCAATATTTACGCATTCTCTCTTAGGAGGTGAACAATAGGTTTGTTTATAAACAAATCTCGAACCAGCCTCGTGGTCCGAGAGTGCTTATTCGTGTAAACAAACCGTTCTGAGGTATGCATTCAATTTGTAGATAATTACGTGGCCATGTTTCGGCCAATGAGAATGACTGAAATACTTAGTGATATCATAATTATAAATACATGTGTAATCTGCACAAAATGTGATGACCGAATGGGTTCCGTGTAATAACACAATCATAATCTCAGCATCATCACATTTTGTGCAGATTACACCCTGTATTATGATATCACTGTATTATTACACGGAACCCATTCGATAGCCGCATGTGGTGTCGTCCGACCACAGATATGCCAGAGAAAGACGTTAACGTTGCTATTTGACATGATACACTGTATGAATTACTGATATAACATTTTCCTATTAGTCAACATTCATTTGTAGTTGGCGGCAGTAACGCTGCACAACTCCCATACAACGGTACGGGAGTTTTGCCGAGTTACATTACTGTACTGGCCTCAACCACGTTCATATAGTCAAAAATGCAATATGCGGAACCTGGTTAGCTAACTTACTGCCTTATGGCGACATCCAACGTTGTAGGCCACTGTTCCGGCCTGAGTCAGAACTCGATCAGTACCACAAAACTGTAAAATAGACACGAATGAACAGATATATAGCATGTGCATGTATTAGGGAATGCCTCACTGAATCTGAAATTGCCTAATATGTTTCAGAATGTGCGGTACTTGGCATGCGGAAAAAGAATATGGTATGGCAATCTTGTTCCAAAACACGCTGTACGTCAATATCTTTAGAACATAAGATAATTTTTACTCAAGTTGATTCATGAATACACTTGCTCGAAGTTCTTATTGGTCACACTATAATCGGGACGTTTTTAGACAAATATTTTGATCAATTAGTTTAGATTGATCGCATACTACATTAATAAAATAGTTTCTACATTGCATTTGTAATGAATTAATACTACATATAAATAACCGTTATTATTCAATTTGATTCTGTGTGAATATTGACTGATCGACAGAGACTGATTGCATCTTGTATTTGTCTAAAAACATCCCAAGTATAGGGTGACCAATTAGAACTTCGCGCAAGTGTATATGCTGTCTGGCGATGCATTTGGTTCATGCCATCTGGTGGCCGATTTGCTTTGCATGAATATGCTTGCTGTGTTTGCAGTGCTTGTGTCTTTAGTAGACTATGTTACGAACATGGCTCGGATGGGCTTGATGACAAGTGGTCTGGCGATGCATTTGATTCATGCCATTTGTGGCCGATTTCCTTTGCATGAATATGCTTGCTGTGTTTGTAGTGCTAGTGTATTTAGTAGGCTACGTTTTGAACATGGCTCGGATGGGCTTGATGACAAGAGATCAGTAAGATGTTCAGTGTGCATTGAAAACTGGTTTTAACATTTGTCCACCGACTGTTCCAAGTTGACACCCTTGACTTTTCATCTCCTGACACCTTTGTTTGTTTGATTTACAGTGCAACCTCTCTACAACAGCCACCCATGTGAAGACACAAACCTGGCTGTTGTAGAGAGGTGGTTGTTGTAGGGAGATTAATACAGAATTAAATTGGATCGTCCGCTGTTTACTTATTTTCTTCGATAATTATCATCAAAAACATTACTTGGCAACATTTTAGAAAATGTTGTCAAAACATGTTTTATTGGGAAAGAAGGCAAAAGCAACAGCAGATTACAATGTTCGTGCTCAGTAGTCTAAGGTTTAGATACAGAAAAAAACATCCATTTGGGATAGCACCTGTTATAGAGAGGGTGTTGTTGCAAAGAAAGAGGTGGTCGTTCGGGGAGGTAAGACTGTATAATTATGTGTTCTGTGTTGCGCGTGGTTCCTTCATATTAAAGTTTACCAATTGCTTGACAATGTACGTTTTAGTGCATGCCTGTGCCTGTTCAAAGGTATGTGACAATCGTTGTATGTTTTCCCGTCTTATATGATCTTAAATAATTACATTCTAATTTCAAAAGGCCATTCAGTCTCGTTAGTTTGGTATTATTTGTAGTGTACATTCCTGTGTGTACATGAATGAGATGGTAAGTTAATGGACAGTAGTAATATTGTATACAACATTTTGAACAATATCATTACGGTATAAGGTTTACTTAGTGTTTTTCAAAATTTCAAAAATGGTAAGACAATAAACTTAACGATACAACACACTATAAACTTTACTGAACACACACATGTAGCATGTCCAGCGTAAAGCACTCAACAACCACAATAACATAATGGGGAAACGGGCTTCACACATTGTATAACTGAAATAGTCAACATTTTTGTTTGAAATTAGTTCAACACATGCAGTAACTTTTACTCACGTGTGCTGCTGGGCACGTGACGGCCGTGTGGCAATGGCGGGGTTGTGTGATTTCCCGACATGACAGGCATGTCAATCCAGACACGGTAATATCTGAAGTCAGAAATGGTAACGGTCAGTAACGTAGAAGTCATGATATATTTTCGGCATGTTTTTCCATTTGTTCACGATGTTCAAGATTTATGTGCATCTGTGACTGGAGAAATGGGGTTGATGAGATTTGCGACCACAGCTCTTTGAACAGATGGTCAGAATGTTGGTGTCATATGGGTATTTGGGTGGATTTTGGGTATATTTGTGCGGCTCTCGTTGGTTTTGGGTAATTTACATAGTTTTGTGCAACTACTAAATGCTGTCATTACACACGACATAAATCGTCAAGTATCTACACATTCACCGTTCCGAACTTTCGGGTCCCTTTGTTACTGTCAAAATACGCGAATTCGTGACGTAAATTGTATGTTGGTAACAATGCACCCAAACCACCATAGATAACGAAATCACCCATAAAACACATATATATATGAACCGTTCGTCAAGAATCTATGTCTGTGACTGGTGTCGCTCCTGGGTCAATAGCAGAGTCATGCACATACATCATGATAATTATAAAGAGTGCTTCCTAGAAGGAGGAAGAATGCAATTGTTCGTTCTCATATTGCTAAATTAATTATCAACTTTAAAGGTACATGACAACTCAGTAGAAACACACTTTTCTCTATATCAAATACATCATCTGATATATTTTCTGGTAAACTAAACATTAATTAACCATTATCCCACATATTGATTGGCAGTATTATACACTTGATATCAGATGTAAATTTTCACACTGATTTCAGGGGCGATAACCGTGTTTCCTTAAAATGTTAACGGACATTACTATTTATTCTCTGTATTTATTATTTGATTTGTAATGATCATACTTTAAAAAATATCGTGCCTTATTTGCATATGAAAATAGCCTGATAGCAACGCGCGTCACTATCAGTAAAATAAAAATTACTAACTGATTATACCTGTATATCGGTCACTCGTAGAACTGGTGGAATAGTTATACACTTACTTGTATTTAATTCCTATAAAGAACATGTTGTGCCTACTGACTGGGCATGTACCATTAAAGTACACCTTGTTCCGTTCATGACGACATAAATGCATGTTGTCTATAAATGCATGCTTTCGATAGCAATCGAGTCATAACCGTAATATTTTGCATGCCTGGTCATATGAAAAGGCGTTCATGGAGATCGTGACTTATAGTCATTTCCCTTTGCAAATATATTTATAGAGTTCTGGTCCTACGCTGTATTCATGTGTTCTTACTAAATAGCACAATAATTGAGTTTTGCGAACAGAGTAGACCCAGCTCAGACTGCACTGAACGCAATAGCATTAATGAGTGTGCAACTATGATATCTGGTAAACAATGCAGATTGCGTACTAGATATGGAGGATGATCTGGATGATCACTAGTCGAATTCTATATAATTGCTCCTTTTCCTAACAAACGATGATACATGCAAGCTTTTTACAAGCATTAAGACCATAAACTACACAATTTGGACCGGACTTATATAAATAAATTCAACGGGAGATAACTAACTACGATCCCTCATTGGCATGACCTCTAACGTGTTTATATCATCAGCTCACACACTGAACAACAGTAAACACAGTGTGTTAGCTGTTGATGCATTTAATAATACGTAAATATTGTGAAGTTATTGTTCAAATATTGGATTTTTTAGGAATTAAATGCGAGGGAGCGCTGGCGACCGTAGCATTTAGTTCCTGAAAAATCCAATATATGAACAATAATTGACTTATAGTTCAACCAAGTATACAATGCAATGTCCAATCCGAGTATTGATTTTCCATTTCCTGTCGAACAATTAATCACTAAACCTGGTAATACACAACTTATTGGGGTTAAACGTTGAAATATGTGAAATAACTGGAACACAGTAGTGTCCAGCGATTGGCTTAGAAATTAGGGTGAATTAAACGTTTATTTATGTCATTGTCTATTGAGGAAGCCATAGTAAGCATTATATACAGTTAGGATAACAATAAATTAAATGCATACATGTATATTCATTCCAAAATGACTTTGAACTGGACACTAACGTCAATCTCATCTTAATCATGAATACGAACACAAGTTAATGATCATTGTGAAATAGTGAGTACATTGGATCATACCAGTTGGTTCGAATGGTGATTGCAATTCTAGTCGTAAACATCTGGGGACCGTTTCACTAAACTTCGTACAACTCAGATGTTCGTAAGTGCAAACATATGATAGTCTGTACATTTTGCATTAACAATGTGTTCTTTTAAACAATTATTGGATTTACATTTATTGAGCATAGGCTGCATTTGCATCTAAATACATCAATTGAAAGTTCCAGATGATCCTAAATTTGCACTCACGAACATTTTAGTCGTATGAAGTTTAATGAAACGGCCCCCTGACTTGCAAGTGATTGTATCAACATTGATCAATGTATCCATTAGCCTAACATTGGGGACAACGGAGCAATAACATGAATTATTTTTTATTATTTCGTTCCCACGAAATAACAATTCGTTCCTTCAATTTAACAATTCGTTTCCTCGAATGAACAATTCGTTCCCACGATATAACAATTCGTTCCCACGAATTAACAATTCGTTCCCGTGGGAACGAATTTTTATTTGTGGGAACGAATTGTTAAATTGAGGATAGAGGACAACGTGTTCACCAATGTCATCGTTTTATGATTTCAGTTACGTACCTGTTATGTCCAGTAGAAATAAACATACAATTTTGAACAACAGTACAAGTATAGTGATCATAGTGCTCGATGTTGTTACGATATCACATCAAGAATAAACTTCTCTTGTATATGCACTGCAATCATTGGACTGTAGCCACGTGACTTTGTAAATGCAAATAGTGTACACATACATACTTGTAGGTATTGTGATACAATACACGATTATTTGGCATCAAACATATGTGAACACAACATCTAAGACAAAATTAAGTATATTCGTGTTCAGTTTATTGTCATGCGATATCTAGCCAACCATGGCGAATACACCTGGTCTAGAACATACCGGTCCCATACTGGTCCGTATATACGCTGTTCACAATGTGAAGATTGTATAATTTACAGAAATTAGCGCCGTATTCTTCATGGCCCGGTCTCCTGCCAAAGCGATAAGCTTATCTTTGACCCCTAAACCTATCTGCAATAGATGTATGTTCTATTTAATTTCCTGAATATTTAAATTCATCAGAAAATATGGTTTGTGTAATACAATGTAAGCAAAAAATTAAAATATTTGCAAAACACTGCAAGTTCTTACGGATCCCGGCTCATCGGGATCTGAAGGTTTGGTTTGTAAATGTTGATAATTAAAGGGGCATACCAGGATTTTTTGGGGAAAAAAATACTGAAAAAAAAAACAAAAAAAAAAACGTGTTTTTCATTCATGACCCATGTGTATGTTTGT
>CM055274.1:25815380-25847367 GCA_029237695.1 Conchocele bisecta
CATAGTTTATGAAAGTGTGATGAAAAATAAAATTCTGAAAATAGAGATGTTTGGAGAGAGATGGTTTTTTTTGCGGGGGGGGGGGGGGTGGAGAGGCGGGAAGCAGTAGTAGTAATAGCATTAGTAGTAGTACTTAACAGTATTAGTATCACTTGTTAAAGTAATTGTCATATTTTTTAGAACAAAAAATGCCCCCCTTTCATAAGTGGACTAGTCTGAAAAAACATTTTGTGACGATTGTATTGTCGGAAAATTAACATATAAACATCCATTCCAGTTACTTAGAAGTGAAAGGGTTAAACAAGCTTACGTGCTGATCCGGTTCCTGGTGAGAGATGTAGCGTATAATTTGGAGGAGACCCCAATGAAAACCTATCGAACATGATGAACGTCTCTTGCCCTCTATCTGCCTCCGTCATGTTAATGAATAGCTGAGATGGCCTGCCGACGGTCATCCAATAGACCCACTTCAAACCTAAAACATAGGGGAATACATGTATCTAGTGTGAAGATTCATAGTTGAAGGGGAAAGTGGGCAAATGTGTGTGAGTGCGTGTGTGTGTGTGTGCGCGCGCGTGCGCGGCGTGCGCGTGCACGTGCGCGTGCGCGTACGCGTGCGTGTGCGTGTGTCTGGATTGGTGTAGAGAGAATACTCTAACAATTGGTTTCAAGTCCTCGGATATACTTTTCTTTGTTTAATCCGAGTCCTCGGTTTATTTATTTACAATGGAGTCATCACGCTATCGGTGCTGCGGGGTAGTGTGTGTGTGTGTGTGGGGGGGGGTGTTAGTTACCCCCATTCTTCAGTTGATCGCTCCAATTATTTTGAATTGATATACATGTAGTTGGGAACCTAAAACGCACGTGCAGTTCTAGTGTGAAGTTTTATAATTGACGGGGTCAGTGGAAGAATGTGACTAGCCCCATTTAATTCGAACCCTCGAATTAACAATTCGTTCCCACGAAATGACAATTCGTTCCCTCAATTTAACAATTCGTTCCCTCGAATTAACAATAATTCGTTCCCACGATATAACAATTCGTTCCAACGAACGAATTGTTATTTCGTGGGAACGAATTGTTAAATTAAGGGGACGAATGGTTAATTCGTGGGAACGAATTGTTAATTCCTGGGAACGAATTATTAAATTGAGGGAACGAATTGTTATTTCGTGAGATCGAATTAATAAACAAACGAATTCTACGTCCCCTGCGGGGCTACATGTACGTACATGCCAAACCACAGCTCGCCATCAACATTCCCAAAACCCGTATCGTACTCGTGAGAATTACGATAGAAGTCAACAGAGCCATTATACCTTCTTTGCATTACCTGTAAAAGATAGGCTTTAGCGTAATCGTAGAATACAGTGGGATCAGCGTGTAAGTGCACACACGAAGGAACACGACAGGTTGGAACCAACCTGTCGTGTTCGTTCGTGTGTGCATTTACACGCTGACCCCACTGTAGTTGATGAAATGATCATAAACTCAGCTAATTTGGTTATCTCTTAAATGATATGTACTAATAATGTCAATTAAAGGTACATGCCCACTCAGTAGGCACAACATGTTCGTTATAGGAATTAAGTAAGTGTATAATTATGGCATTATTCCATTAGTTCTAAAAATTACGAGTGCCCGCTGTACAGATATAATCATTTAGTAATATTTATTTTACTGATAGTGACGCGCGGTGGTATCTGGCTATGTATATGGAAATGATACGTGCTAGTTTTTAATTATTTATACTAATTAAATGCGTCACCTGAACAAAATAATATTTTCTTCACATTACAAAGTATGATCATTGCACATCCAAAAACAAATACAGAGAATAAATAGTAATCATGGTAATGTCCGTTAACATTTTAAGGAAACGCGGTTATCGCCCCTGGTATCAGTGTGGAAGTGTACGTTTGATATAAAATGCATAAGACTGCCAATCGATAGGTGGAGTAATGGTGAATTAATGTTTATGTTGCCAAAACATGTCTCAGATGATGTCTCTGAGTGTTTAACAGTTTGTACCTTCTGAGTGGGCATGTACCTTTAAACCCAGGGTCCCAGATACCATGTTATAATTTAGGGAGACATACATGTATGTGTTTCGTCCATTCTGTAGATAGGACATTTTATTCGGTCAAAATAAATATTCATTCACCAGTACTGGACACATTGATTGGCATTATTATACGTTTTATATCAAACGTGAATTTACACACTGATATCAGGGACGACAGCCGTAATTTCTTAAACTGTTTCTTAAACGGACATTAATATTTATTCTCTCTATTTATGTGTTGATGTGCATGCTCATACTGTATAACCTGTCCATACAAAATTAGGTGACACCTTTACTTGATATACATACTTTAAAAATGTTCTGCCTCATTTGCATATCAAACTAGCTTGATCCTCAATACAATAAACGATACTAACTTATTATAACTGTATTGCAGTTATACATTTTGTGGTTACTAGATGGGACCCCAACTTTATAATGATGAGTGGACTTGAGACGAGATTTACGAAGCAAAAGCAGAGGCAACACGAACATGTGTCTGGGACGTATTATGCTGATGCCATATTTGGCCATCCAGCTCCGGATCTTCTACAAATCCCATACACTATTATATGTATGTAAGACCCAGATCGGTGGTCAGTCCCAGAACGGGGGTCCATCCCAGAACGGGCGCTAATCACAGAACGGGGGCCAACACGTGATGTCAATCCCAGAACGGTCGCACTCTGTCAATGGTCTTCACTAACATGCGGACAGAGCGTGACATTACGTCACTAACTTTGACGTCATTCAAGCTTGGAATAAAAACAGCTTAATCCAAAACGTACGGAATTGGCCCCAGTTCTGGGGAAAAATTACCCTGTTCTGGGAGTTCGTCCCCGTTCTATGACTGACCCATCTGAGTGTTATATATAGTTTATATTAGAATCATGACGGATGTAGTGATGGTTGAATGACGAATAGTGAAATTCAATGCTTCGAGTCCGATTTATTTCTCCAGTCACATCCATTCTGTTCTGAATGTCTACCTCCTGTGAATGCAGTTACATTGTATGTTACAAAATTAATTAATGTGAATTAAAAAATGGGGAAAATGTGTTTTACGACCAGTGTAGATCGTGATCTACAAACACGAGTGTGCTACTTGATCATCAGCTACACTGGTCACAAACCCATAAAAACATTCACAGCCAAATGAGACACGCTATGTGATTTAATTAAATACCTTTACAAAATTTAAAATATGTTTTTATAAATAAAGTCAAAAGTTGACAACATTTTGAAGAATACCGCATAATAATTCCGCATATGTACTCTGAAGAATTGTTTTAACTTTTGACGCCATTTACGGGAAATATTGTAAATATTGTAAATGTGATTTCATGATGTTCGAAGGTACAAAAGCACGTCTCAAATAATGTGTATATAATACTTACCGTCCAGCCACCGCCGGGCGTGTCCATATCGCAGTAGACTAGGATATGGTTTAGTTGACCTTTGACACTGACGTTCACAGAATACACACCACTTGTGTGCTGTCCAGACTCGTACACGTCGCGACAGTCATGCGGCCCTGGAACGCCGTTAAACCGGACATCAATCAAACTCCCGTGATCTTATCTTTGTTCAGTTTCTTGGTCATTTATCTCAGGTGATAATGTCTGTTCGTGATCGCAGAGCACACATATATGGCTCACAGCGATCAATTGCCGGATTTACAGTGAAACCTGGTAAGCCGGACACCCTGGGGAACTATCAGGGTGTTCGGTTTAGAGAAGTTTAACCTTACAACCAAGTGATAGTCCAAGACTCATGGAAAATATGAGGCTGAGGGAAAATGAGGCTTGTGTGATTTGTTATTAGTATAGCTCCTGATCAAATAGCACACTCCGTAGCCTCATAGCGATCGACAATTGCTTGTTAGATGCATGACAGTCTCATTGATGGTGCGGTGAACAGTGCATATTCTGGTCAGATTGCGCGGATGTACAGGCTGATCTGGATCTAAACAGGTCGCATAACCCAGAAGTCTCATTCATTTATCAAGTTATCGTGGTTAGGCCGCAGATAACAACACATACATGTACAGTGGGGTCAGCGTGTAAGTGCACACACGAACGAACACGACAGGTTGGAACCAACCTGTCGTGTTCGTTCGTGTGTGCACTTACACGCTGACCCCATTGTACAAGGACGGTGCACAGTGAGCGTAAATCTCAAGTTGTCATTTCGTTTGTTTTTCCTTACCCATGTACATTCGATAGTACCAAGTCGTTAGTGTACGTACCGTTAAACTGTATAGTAATTATTAACTCAAACAAGTTTGAGGATGTTTCACCTATCTGACAGTTTTAGCATTGTATGTACATACATCTACACGTGCAACTACCGATATAAAACAAATTTGAACTCGTTTGACGTCTTTGAACATAATGACCCCAACAAGGACATGATGAAGTATCATCATGTTATTATGGATATGTTAATGGTTCTGGTATGTGTACACTGGACGGGATAATACGACGGGGGGAGTCGAAAAAACCCGAAGTAAAACTGAACATTGACTCAATCTAAAACATGAGTAGATAGCTTGTAAATGATCAAACTAAGAAAACACAAGTTAAAATATGAAAATCGGTCTTGGACCACTGTTTCTGACATTAGAAAATAAATACACATGTCACCATGAGGATTTAACATGGGGAAATTGTTATTTCGCCATACAATCAGTATTGGACCAAACTTCACGAAACAAAAAGAAAACTAATTTTTAAATTTTGATAACAGTTTGAGAAAATTTAAAATAAATCTTGCTTTTGCATTGTGGATATAGCCTTAACATTTAGCACGTTTCGTGAAAGAGACAGTATGCTACACATATACAGTACCCGTGTTCGGTGGCCAGATTGGTGGAGAGTGTGTTGTCGCCAGTGTCGCCGTTGTTGACGTTGACGTTGTTGACGTTTTTGCAGAAGTGGTACTGCGCACTGTTGTTGCCGTTGTCGCATGTGTATGACCACATACACCGCATGTCTCGCGACAGCCGGCCTTGGTAGCGGTGTCACTGCTGTCACATATGCTGTAGCCCTGTTGTAGGTAGGCGCAGTTGCCGTAATCGTCGCTACACAGGGAAACCGCGACTATGGTAGGGCCACATAGTCCACATGATAGGGGACAGTCCTGACGTAACGTGGCATCAGAGAACACGTCATAGTGTCGCATTAGGTACGAACAGGAGTTCTGGTCTGTGCAACCGGGATCTGTTTGGCCGGAAGACAGGACAGGATGTCCCGTTAATATTAAAGTACATACGGATAGGATAAACGGTCAAACACAAAGTCAAGAGTTCCATGAGAATCATCGAGCACGAATTTCGGAAACATTTACATTTCAGAGGCGTGTTTTTGTACGACTCGTATATGACTGTTATTTGTGCTAAGGTAGATGCTAATGCTGTCAAAGTAAATGATACAAAATCACAAACTACAATTATTACAGACATAAATTGTAAGTGAATCTGATTGACACTTTTTCCCATGTTAAATGCCGATAAATAAACAGTACCATGTTTGTAATGATAAATCATAATTTGACCGTATTTCACGTAATAAAAAGAAGACACTAACATTTACTAAAGAAAAAAAAGTGTTTGCATTGTTTATACAGCCATACATTTTGGGCAGGTTTCGTGAAGCAGGATGTACATGTAGGTTTACCTATATGTGACACATGTCCACAGTTCGTGTTACACAGGTCTCTGTGGCAGCAATGCACACAGAGCGGCGAATCCAGGTGACTTTCCTAGAACCGACGACCGACCGGCTGAGCGGGCAGGGGAGTTGAGTCTTTATTCGAACACGACTGCAACGTGACATTAGTGCGTTTGCAAAGACGATATACACACCACTCATCCATGCTAGATATGATCAGTTTGCTCATAAAACATAGTGGTGTATCTCTGGTTCATATTTTCTGAAAAAAATACCATGCGCCATTAGATGATTCCGTTGTATTGCAACCAATGAAAAAATATCATATATGCATTAACATGCCTATGAATAAATTGGAAGATATGACTATACGCGTATGTACAGAGCCCCGCAGGGGACGTATAATTATTGTATATATTAATTCGTTCCTACTAAATAACAATTCGTTCCCTCATTTTACATTTCGTTCCCACCAATCAACAATTCGTTCACACCAATTAACAATTCGTTCCCCCACGGGAACGAATTGTTATATCGTGGGAACTAATTCTTAATTCGAGGGAACGAATTGTTAAATTGAGTGAACGAATTGTCATTTCGTGGGAACGAATTGTTAATTCGAGTGAACAAATTGTTATATCGTGGGAACAAATTGTTAATTCGAGGGAACGAATTGAGTGAACGAAATGTTAAATGGAGGGAATGAATTGTTACTTCATGGGAGTGAATTAATTAAAATAATTCATGGCTCCGTACGTGGGCTATGTAGGTACTAAATGCACATAGCAATAAGTAACACATACAATGTCATACAGTGGGGTCAGCGTGTAAGTGCACACACGAACGAACACGACAGGGTTCATACAGTGGGATCAGCGTGTAAGTGCACACACGAACGAACACGACAGGTTGGAACCAACTTGTCGTGTTCGTTCGTGTGTGCACTTACACGCTGACCCCACTGTATGTAAAGCCTACGAACATAATATCAAAGCCAAAGAACATTGTCCTGACAACTGCATGATTGTTGTATTACACGAGATATGATTGTCGAAAAAATGGCCTACATTAAAGGTAGTAAAATACTTAATAAGGGCTTTTAGATGTAACATTTTGCACTATTAAGGTCGTTGCCCTGATACATATCTTGTGTTTTTCATAACCGTGTACATACTTGTGCCATCTTACAACCGCTGGAATACAACAGGTCAGAATATTCCCGCGATTGTTCTGCATAACAGACCTGGAAAGAACAGAGACACAAGGCTGAATGTTATTTTCTTGAATTACATTTTGTATATTGGAATGCCACCAGGGATGATCCATTCAATGTTAGACAGTTACAAAATGTAAATCGTAGTGATCAATCCTCGTGCTCTAATTAGGTCGATTACCATAAATACGAATCTAAAATTGAAATAAAACGTTAACATATTTTAGTCACAGTTTGAAATAGAGGACAGCGGTATATAAATACATTAAATATATATAAAAGCATCAATAAATGAAAAAAAGATGAGCTAAACTTTTGTTCACTCCCTCCTATACACATACGTGTGTAGGATAACATATCGGAGACGAATTATTGTAGGTAACACCAAACGCGATACATGATATGAAATGAAATGAAATGGCTGATAAGAGAATGCATAATAAATATTGTTCAATAGGAACTGAATGACGGTAGAATGATTATTACAATGACATAACGATACGTATGATGATCTACGATATTAACATATAGTACATACATTTAATTACATGAAACATAATAAACATTATTTACCATGATCATTCATAAACAAAATTAAACTTATTATTGAGAATGTCTGACAGAGCTCCAGTTAAGGTGCGTAATTTGACCAACTTGGGGTGAATCCTTTTTATTTCTTCATCAAAAATGGCAAGTTGGGAGTGCTTTAGAATCGTCTCTTTGAGACGATTCTAAAGCTCTCCCAACTTGCCATTTTTGGTGGAGAAATAAGAAAGTTACCTCCAAATTACGGACCTTAACTGGATCTCTGATGTCATGAATGGAATTCATGCACGCTTACCTCATCCGTGGCACACTGTGCAATGTGGTTGCATTCCGTTACGTTCCGGTAGTTTTCACATTGGTAGCAGAGCGGACCCCGTACTGGAGGATAATCTGGCGACAGAAGATTACAATAACAACAATGAACATGAGGAATACCGGATAGATCATGAAATTATAATATAACCATTTACGAACATGTAAAACACACAAGCGTGTATCGATTATCAGTCTTCAACAGGCACTGATGAGCAGTATATTAATAGTTAATAAATGCACAGACACCTAATAAAGTAAGCACACACACACAGTAGGATATGTTAAATGAATGCAAACGTCGAGGCAAGTGTTCCGACTTGTAATGGTCAGTCGGCTATGCCGATGGATCTACAGCAAATTCAAGATGTGTGTACACTGTCAGGGGGCCGTTTCACTAAACTTTGTACTACTAAAATGTTCGTAAGTGCAAAATTATGATAGTCTGTAAATTTCATTTAAGAATGTTCTGTTGTAAACAAATATTGGATTTACATTTATTGAGCATATGCAGCCTATACTCAATAAATATAAATATATCAATTTAAATTTCCTGACGATCCTATATTTGCACGAAGTCGTACGAAGTTTAGTGAAACGGGCCCCACGTATACAATGATGTACAAAATATTCATAGTTCGTCGGCAAAAAACGTGGAACAGACAGAGGATTCCAGTATTACAGGACGTACCCGGCTGCCCGCACGTGTTTGCATTACACAGCGTGTCTTCGCAACACTCGAGGCACGGAGAGAAGGACTGACTGGCGACACCGGTGTGGTTCCTGTATGCCGCACATATCTACAGGAGGCAGGACACCGGTGGCTGCGTTATACTCGCCAGTTTAACATGAGCCGCCAACTGGCAAAATTGGTGCTACAATGGAACCTCTATAAACCGGACACCCTGGGGGCTCCCAGGGTGTCCGGTTTAGAGAGGTCCCACTGCTATTCTGGTATATGAGCCCTCCTTGACATGTACGTGTGTATTGCAATCATGAACATACAATAACATCATTTATAAGTGTAACTGCAGCCAATTAAATTAGACAAATAAATGTGTTCTCTGTGTCCGGTTGAGAGGGATTCCACTGTATATGGCATATGTATAAATGGAAATCAGACAATTAACAATATCCACGCATTCAGATCAATTCATTGCAATGGCCAAAAGCGTTGCTCTTTGTCATGACTGTCAGCATTAATGTTATAAAATTGTACATTATAGTTTACGGAGGCCCGCATGGGACGTAAATCATTTTTGTATTAATTCGTTCCCACGAAATAACAAATCGTTCCATCAATTTAACAATTCCTTCCCACGAAATAACAATTCGTTTCCACGGGAACGAATTGTTAATTCGTGACGAATTGTTATATCGTGGAAACGAATTGTTAATTCGAGGGAACGAACTGTTAAATTGAGGGAACGAATTGTTATCTCGTGGGAACGAATTAATAAACAATAATGCATGTCCCCTGCGGGGCTCCGTAATAGTTCACCCTACCTGCTGAACTAATTGCTGGCCAGTATCGGAATCCACTTATTTCACATATTGCAAGGTGTAAACACAATAAAGATACATATTACCAGATAAAGTGTCAACTTGGCTGAACAATAAATATGTTATTATTCACATATTTGCTTGTTATGGAGCTAAATGTTCGGAAACTAAAAATACGGATATGTGACTTGGATACACGTATGATTCACAGGCGCGGTGAAACATTCCGACAGTTTCCCAAACTAACCAGAGAAACTTGATATCAAAGGACACCAGACTCAGTATAATATTTTATTGTCATGAAATCGTGAAGTTTTATTCCACGAAATGAGGAAATAATATACAAGTATTGCTTTTTGACGAGGTGTACATGAGATTTACGGGGAACATCACTTTTCGTAGGTCCATTAATCTCATGTACACCGACTCAAAAGTATATAATTGTTTTATTATATGACCCTTACCACGATTTCCCTCCCACAAACATATATTTACAAAATTCTCCAGAGGTAAATCGTGTGTTTCAAAATAATAGTTGAATAAACTTTATATTTAGTTATAAACATATGGTCTGCGCAATATTTACGCATTCTCTCTTAGGAGGTGAACAATAGGTTTGTTTATAAACAAATCTCGAACCAGCCTCGTGGTCCGAGAGTGCTTATTCGTGTAAACAAACCGTTCTGAGGTATGCATTCAATTTGTAGATAATTACGTGGCCATGTTTCGGCCAATGAGAATGACTGAAATACTTAGTGATATCATAATTATAAATACATGGTGTAATCTGCACAAAATGTGATGACCGAATGGGTTCCGTGTAATAACACAATCATAATCTCAGCATCATCACATTTTGTGCAGATTACACCCTGTATTATGATATCACTGTCTTATTATACGGAACCCATTCTGTAGCCGCATGTGGTGTCGTCCGACCACAGATATGCCAGAGAAAGACGTTAACGTTGCTATTTGACATGATACACTGTATGAATTACTGATATAACATTTTCCTATTAGTCAACATTCATTTGTAGTTGGCGGCAGTAACGCTGCACAACTCCCATACAATGGTACGGGAGTTTTGCCGAGTTACATTACTGTACTGGCCTCAACCACGTTCATATAGTCAAAAATGCAATATGCGGAACCTGGTTAGCTAACTTACTGCCTTATGGCGACATCCAACGTTGTAGGCCACTGTTCCGGCCTGAGTCAGAACTCGATCAGTACCACAAAACTGTAAAATAGACACGAATGAACAGATATATAGCATGTGCATGTATTAGGGAATGCCTCACTGAATCTGAAATTGCCTAATATGTTTCAGAATGTGCGGTACTTGGCATGCGGAAAAAGAATATGGTATGGCAATCTTGTTCCAAAAAACGCTGTACGTCAATATCTTTAGAACATAAGATAATTTTTACTCAAGTTGATTCATTGCTCGAAGTTCTTATTGGTCACACTATAATCGGGACGTTTTTAGACAAATATTTTGATCAATTAGTTTAGATTGATCGCATACTACATTAATAAAATAGTTTCTACATTGCATTTGCAATGAATTAATACTACATATAAATAACCGTTATTATTCAATTTGATTCTGTGTGAATATTAACTGATAGGCAGAGATTGATTACATCTTGTATTTGTCTAAAAACATCCCAAGTATAGAGTGACCAATTAGAACTTCGCGCAAGTGTATATGCTGTCTGGCGATGCATTTTGTTCATGCCATCTGGGCCCGGTTGTTCAAAACATCCGTTAGCTTAACATACTGTTAAATCCTTAACTGAATGGTTAAAATCTCTGTTTTAACAGAGATTTTAGCCATTCAGTTAAGTATTTAACTGTCCGTTAAGGATTTAACAGTCCGTTAAGCTAACTGGTGTTTTGAACAACCGGGCCCTGGTGGCCGATTTGCTTTGCATAAATATGCTTGCTGTGTTTGCAGTGCTTGTGTCTTTAGTAGACTATGTTACGAACATGGCTCGGATGGGCTTGATGACAAGTGGTCTGGCGATGCATTTGATTCATGCCATTTGTGGCCGATTTCCTTTGCATGAATATGCTTGCTGTGTTTGTAGTGCTGGTGTATTTAGTAGGCTACGTTTTGAACATGGCTCGGATGGGCTTGATGACAAGAGATCAGTAAGATGTTCAGTGTGCATTGAAAACTGGTTTTAAAATTTGTCCACCGACTGTTCCAAGTTGACACCCTTGACTTTTCATCTCCTGACACCTTTGTTTGTTTGATTTACAGTGCAACCTCTCTACAACAGCCAACCATGTGAAGACGCAAACCTGGCTGTTGTAGAGAGGTGGTTGTTGCAGGGAGGTTAATGCAGAATTAAATTGGATCGTTCGCTGTTTATTTATTTTCTTAGATAATTATCATCAAAAACATTACTTGGCAACATTTTAGAAAATGTTGTCAAAACATGTTTTATTGAGAAAGAAGGCAAAAGCAACAGCAGATTATAATGTTCGTGCTCAGTATTCTAAGGTTTAGATACAGAAAAAAACATCCATTTGGGATAGCAGCTGTTATAGAGAGGGTGTTGTTGCAAAGAGGTGGTCGTTCGGGGAGGTACGCCTGTATAATTATGTGTTCTGTGTTGCGTGTGGTTCCTTCATATTAAAGTTTACCAATTGCTTGACAATGTACGTTTTAGTGCATGCCTGTGCCTGTTCAAAGGTATGTGACAATCGTTGTATGTTTTCCCGTCTTATATGATCTTAAATAAGTACATTCTAATTTCAAAAGGCCATTCAGTCTCGTTAGTTTGGTATTATTTGTAGTGTACATTCCTGTGTGTACATGTATGAGATGGTAGGTTAATGGACAGTAGTAATATCGTATACAACATTTTTAACAATAACATTACGGTATAAGGTTTACTTAGTGTTTTTCAAAATTTCAAAAATGGTAAGACAATAAACTCAACGATACAACACACTATAAACCTTACTGAACATACACACACACATGTAGCATGTCCAGCGTAAAGCACTCAACAACCACAATAACATAATGGGGAAACGGGCTTCACACATTGTATAGCTGAAATAGTCTTCTATTTGAAACATTTTTGTTTTGAAATTAGTTCACCACATGCAGTAACTTTTACTCACGTGTTCTGCTGGGCACGTGACGGCCGTGTGGCAATGGCGGGGCTGTGTGATTTCCCGACATGACAGGCATGTCAATCCAGACACTGTAATATCTGAAGTCAGAAACGGTAATGGTCAGTAACGTAGAAGTCATGATATATTTTCGGCATGTTTTTCCATTTGTTCACGATGTTCAAGATTTATGTGCATCTGTGACTGGAGAAATGGGGTTGATGAGATTTGCGACCACAGCTCTTTGAACAGATGGTCAGAATGTTGGTGTCATATGGGTATTTGGGTGGATTTTGGGTATATTTGTGTGGCTCTCGTTGGTTTTGGGTAATTTACATAGTTTTGTGCAACTACTAAATGCTGTCATTACACTCGACATAAGTCGTCAACTATCTACACATTCACCGTTCCGAACTTTCGGGTCCCTTTGTTACTGTCAAAATACGCGAATTCGTGACGTAAATTGTATGTTGGTAACAATGCACCCAAACCACCATAGATACCGAAATAACCCATAAAACACATATATATGAACCGTTCGTCAAGAATCTATGTCTGTGACTGGTGTCGCTCCTGGGTCAATAGCAGAGTCATGTACATACATCCTGATAATGATAAAAAGTGCTTCCTAGAAGGAGGAAGAATGCAATTGTTCGTTCACATATTGCTAAATTAATTATCAACTTTAAAGGTACATGACAACTCAGTAGAGACACACTTTTCTCTATATCAAAGACATCATCTGATATATTTTCTGGTAAACTAAACATTAATTCACCATTGTCCCACATATTGATTGGCAGTATTATACACTTGATATCAGATGTAAATTTTCACACTGATATCAGGGGCGATAACCGTGTTTCCTTAAAATGTTAACGGACATTACCATTTATTCTCTGTATAAATAAAAATTACTAACTGATTATACCTGTATATCGGTCACTCGTAGAACCGGTGGAATAGTTATACACTTACATGTATTTAATTCCCATAAAGAACATGTTGTGCCTACTGACTGGACATGTACCATTAAAGTACACCTTGTTCCGTTCATGACGACAAATAAATGCATGTTGTCTATAAATGCATGCTTTCGATAGCAATCGAGTCATAACGGTTACCGTAATATTTTGCATGCCTGGTCATATGAAAAGGCGTTCATGGAGTGAGGGATCGTAACTTATAGTTATTTCCCTTTGCAAATATATTTATAGAGTTCTGGTCCTATGCTGTATTCATGTGTTCTTACTAAATAGCACAATAATTCAGTTTTGCGAACAGTGTAGACCCAGCTCAGACTGCACTGATCGCAATAACATTAATGAGTGTGCAATTATGCTATCTGGTAAACAATGCAGATTGCGTACTAGATATGGAGGATGATCTGGATGATCACTAGTCGAATTCCATATAATTGCTCCTTTTCATAACAAACGATGATACATGCAAGCTTTGTACAAGCATTAAGACCATAAACTACACAATTTGGACCGGACTTATATAAATAAATTCAACGGGAGATAACTAGCTACGATCCCTCATTGGCATGACCTCTAACGTGTTTATATCATCAGCTCACACACTGAACAACAGTAAACACAGTGTGTTACATGTAGCTGTTGATGCATTTAATAATACGTAAATATTGTTAAGTTATTGTTCGAATATTGGATTTTTAAGGAATTAAATGCGAGGGAGCGCTAGCGACCGCAGCATTTAGTTCCTGAAAAAATCCAATATGTGAACAATAATTGACTTATACTTGAACCAAGTATACAATGCAATGTCCCATCCGAGTATTGATTTTCCATTTCCTGTCGAACAATTAATCACTAAACCTGGTAATACACAACTTATTGGGGTTAAACGTTGAAATATGTGACATAACTGGAACACAGTAGTGTCCAGCGATTGGCTTAGAAATTAGGGTGAATTAAACGTTTATTTAGGTTAGTGTCTATTGAGGAAGCCATAGTAAGCATTATATACAGTTAGGATAACAATTAATTAAATGCATACATGTATATTCATTCCAAAATGACTTTGAACTGGACACTAACGTCAATTTATCTTAATCATGAATACGAACACAAGTTAATGATCATTGTGAAATAGTGAGTACATTGGATCATACCAGTTGGTTCGAATGGTGATTGCAATTCTAGTCGTAAACATCTGGGGACCGTTTCACTAAACTTCGTACAACTCAGATGTTCGTAAGTGCAAACATATGATAGTCTGTACATTTCGCATTAACAATGTGTTCTTGTAAACAATTATTGGATTTACATTTATTGAGCATAGGCTGCATGTGCATCTAAATACATCAATTGAAAGTTCCAGATGATCCTAAATTTGCACTCACGAACATTTTAGTCGTATGAAGTTTAATGAAACGGCCCCCTGACTTGCAAGTGATTGTATCAACATTGATCAATGTATCCATTAGCCTAACATTGGGGACAACGGAGCAATAACATGAATTATTTTTTATTATTTCGTTCCCACGAAATAACAATTCGTTCCTTCAATTTAACAATTCGTTTCCTCGAATTAACAATTCGTTCCCACGATATAACAATTCGTTCCCACGAATTAACAATTCGTTCCCGTGGGAACGAATTTTTATTTGTGGGAACGAATTGTTAAATTGAGGATAGAGGACAACGTGTTCACCAATGTCATCGTTTTATGATTTCAGTTACGTACCTGTTATGTCCAGTAGAAATAAACATACAATTTTGAACAGCAGTACAAGTATAGTGTCCATAGTGCTCGATGGTGTTACGATATCACATCAAGAATCAACTTCTCTTGTATATGCACTGCAATCATTGGACTGTAGCCACGTGACTTTGTAAGTGCAAATAGTGTACACATACATACTTGTAGGTATTGTGATACAATACACGATTATTTGGCATCAAACATATGTGAACACAACATTTAAGACAAAATTAAGTATATTCGTGTTCAGTTTATTGTCATGCGATATCTAGCCAACCATGGCGAATACACCTGTGCTAGAACATACCGGTCCCATACTGGTCCGTATATACGCTGTTCACAATGTGAAGATTGTATAATTAACAGAAATGAGCGCCGTATTCTTCATGGCCCGGTCTCTGCCACAGCGATAAGCTTATCTTTGACCCATAACTATCTGCAATAGACTGTTCTATTTAATTTCCTGAATATTTAATTCATCCGAAAATGGTTGTGTATAAGCAAAAAATTAAAATATTTGCAAACACTGCAGATTCTTACGATCCGGCTCATCGGGATCTGAAGTGTTTGTAAATGTTGAAATTAAAGGGGCATACCAAGATTTTTGGGAAAAAATACTGTAAATTTTTAAAAAAAAACGTGTTTTCATCATGACCCTGTGTAATGTGGTTTAACTGTAGATGCACGTATATTTTTTTTCAGCATATTTTGAAGAAAAAAAATATAAAAAAATAATAATTTGTTTTCATCATGGCCCTGTGTACTGTACAGTGGTTTAATTAAGATGTATGACGATACCAGGGCCGATTGGTTATTTCAATTTTCACCGAATATCGGTACATAAGTACCAGATTGTCTTTCTTGTTGAACGCTTGTTGAACGCAACAAGACTGGAAATCCGATATTTATGTACCTATAATTCCAGAGTAAAAATATTTACACAATTCCCTAACATTTGATTGGTCCGTTGCAAGACTCCGTCCAAAATTGATATCCCAGTAAACTCCATGCCGAACTACTTTCCGTAACCGCCAGGCGCAGTTAAAATAATTCTTAAGAAAACGGAAAATAAACACATTTTCTTGATGAATTTATTTCAAATGCTGGAATTATAAGGAATGAATGGCCTTTTTGTGGAATTTATCGGGGTATAAATTGGAAAAGTCGCGGGAATACTGGACGAGGCCTTCCGGCCTTCGTCCAGTATTCCCGCGACTTTTCCAAGTTTATACCCCGATAAATTCCACAAAAAGGCCATTCATTCCTATAATATGGGTGAACATAGAAACAACCCATCGACCATAGTATCGTCATATCTCTTCAATTAAACCACTTTACACGGGGCCATGATGGAAACACGTTTTTATTTTGTACAGTATTGTTTTCCCCAGAAGTCCTGATATGCCCCATTAAATATATTGCAATATACTATCATGATATCCGATCCTCGCACATGTACATTGTAAGGCTGGCAGTATGTGTAAAGTAATAAATACAGTCAAACATGTGAATAACGGCCAGTCATGGGAAGGAAAAATAACTGACCTTTGTTCACAGCTGGTCTTTATTCGCAAGGTCACTTACAAAGTATAATGTAAATGCATTATGGTTTGGGACGCATGTTGAATATGCATGTATTTACTAATGAATCAATACATACTTCACCACTGTTTGACGTCTTGTGGTCAATATGTTGTTGTATTATATTGTATGCTCAAGAGCCAGTAGGCCTATTGTTGAATAAACATTACCATTACGATGTATGTGATTAATTGAGTAATTGGGAAAACACAAGTGTGGCTGATATAGCCAGAGAAATGATATTCCAATGCTATCTTTATCACAGTTTCGTCTGTACACACACTATATTAACTGTAATATGTGGATGTGACTGAAGAAATGGCGCTTATGGGTTTTGCGACCAGTGTATATACAGATCAGTCTGTGCATCCGCACAGTCTGATCAGGATCTGCACTTTTTGCCATTCCATGAATGAAACTCCCATCATGCTGCTAACAATCAACATAGATCTCTATCAGGCTGCATGAGTGTGCTATTGAATCATGAGCTACGCTGGTCAGAAATCCCATAAGTTCCATGTATCCAGTCACAGCCACATAATTATAACATTACACTACGCAGTCAAGAAATCCAGGTTAATCGCCGAACACGTCAACCAGAAAATGATACATTACAAGTATGGGTTTATTTCATTTGTCCACGTGTGTCACGGGCTGTGCTGTATTGTCAGAATCTCACTGGGAACACCTCGCACCATTCCGTTAATCGAAAATGTTTTCATCTTCGATGCCATTTTTCTCGCTATAAAAAGCGAAAAGATCATTCTGTGACCGAAACGTAAACGAAACTCAATGTAAACAAATGACACAAGAACATGTAATTCAATACCAAAGATAGGCAAATTGTGCATAGCTGTTGACATGAATGTCGTGCTCAACGACCAACAAGTATCGGGAAAATTATATCATCACCATTGGAAGAACTCGACAGTAGACTTCCTACAGCTCCACACTGAAATGTGTTGAACGTACAGTGGGGTCAGCGTGTAAGTGTACACACGAACGGACACGACAGGTTGGAACCAACCTGTCGTGTTCGTTCGTGTGTGCATTTACACGCTGACCCCACTGTAAGGAATGCCAAATATACTTAAACTCAAATAATTAATACTAGCTCCTAATCTCTCTAAATCATTCGGTGATAGCTGTAAATATGTAATGCTAACTTTAATTGTTTAGAGCTAGCATTAAGTATTTGACTTTATGTATTTTCGGCGTTCCAGGAACGCATAATCTACGTAAACTCAATTAATTATTGCTAGATCTAAATATGTAATGTTAGCTCTAATTATTTAGAGCCAGCAAGATTTGGCGTTTCATGAATATGTATTGCTACATGTTCATGTAGCTAGCATTAAATATTTAGGCGACACATCTACATAATGTCAAATAATTATTGCTCGCTCTAAATAAATAGAGCTAGCATTAAAGCTACATGCCCACTCAGAAGGCACAAACTGTTATTTATAGGAATTAAATAAGTGTATAATTGTGTCTTTATTCCACCAGTTCTAAATATTACGAGTGGCCGCTATACACGTATAATCATTTAGTAATATTTATTTCACTGATAGTGACGCGCGTTGGTATCAGGCTATTTTCATATGCAAATGAGGCATGGTATTTTTTTAATTATTTATACTAATTAAATGCGTCACCTGAAAAAATAATATTTTCGGATTATAACGTATGATAAACATTTACTTATTTGAGCTGCAAAAAGCTTTCTTCAGCTCAACTAATTACATTTTCAACTTTATTACATTATTTTCACTACCGCCCACCCCTTACCCCAAGGTGAAGGTCACAAACTTAGCACATTCATAAACTTAACGTTGGAGTAAATGGAGTACCTGTCTCCTTTCATTAAACGCCTTGCTATTTCATACATGAAAATCCACGACACACCACCCAACCCTGATCCCAAGGTCAAGGTCACAAACTTAGCATGTTGATAAACTTAACGTTGGGGTAAAAGATGCGTAACTTCTGTTCATTTACAGGGAACGCCTTCATATTTCATAAATGCATTCATTTGATGACACTGTATCGTGCTATAGCAAATCCATGACCCACCCCCACCCGCACCCCTTTCCCCTAGGTCAAGGTCACAACTTAGCACATTCATTAAGTTAACGTTGGGGTAAATGTCTTATAACACTTGTTTCCTTTCATGGAACGCCTTGATATTTCATACATGCATTCATCTGATGATACTCTATCGTGCTATAGCAAATCCATGACCCACCGCCACCCCTTACCCAAGGTCAAGGTCACAAACTTAGCACATTCATAAACTTAACGTTGTGGTAAATGTCTTATAATATATGTTTCCTTTCATGGAACGCCTTGATATTTCGTACATGCAATTCATCATATGACCCTCTAGCATGCTGTAGCAAATCCGCGAACCACCACCCAACCCTTACCCCAAGGTCAAGGTCACAAACTTAGCATGTTCATAAACTTAACGTTGGGGTAAATGTTGTGTAACTTCTGTTTCTTTACAGGGAACACTTTGATATTTCATATATGCATTCATCTGATAATCCTCAATTGTGCTACAGCAAATCCATGACCCACCCACACCCCTTTCCCCAAGATCAACATCATAAACTTAACGTTGGAGTAAATGTCTTTTTATAACTTCTATTTCTTTTAAAACAGGGAACGCCTTGATATTTCATACATGCAATTCATCATATGACCCTCTATCATGCTGTAGCAAATCCGCGAACCACCACCCAACCCTTACCCCAAGGTCAAGGTCACAAACTTAGCTTGTTCATAAACTTAACGTTGGGGTAAATGTTGTGTAACTTCTGTTTCTTTACAGGGAACACTTTCATATTTCATATATGCATTCATCTGATAATCCTCAATTGTGCTACAGCAAATCCATGACCCACCCACACCCCTTTCTGCAAGATCAACATCATAAAGTTAACGTTGGAGTAAATGTCTTTTTATAACTTCTGTTTCTTTTAAAACAGGGAACGCCTTGATATTTCATACATGCATTCATATGATGATCCTCTATTGTCCTACAGCAAATACATTACCCACCCAACCCCTTTCCGCAAGGTCAAGGTCACAAACTTAGCACATTCATACATGCATTCCTCATGTGAATAGCTATCATGCTGTAGAAAATCACCAACTTGGTGCATTCATAAACTTGTCGTTTTTTTTTATTTTGTATAACTTCTGTTTTCAGGGAGCTCATTGCTATTTCATACATGCATTCATCTTAATATTCTATGTCGTGCTATAGCAAATCCACGACCCACCTTCCACCACTGACCCCAATGTCAAGGTCCACCGCACAGCCCTTAACCCAAGGTCAAGTTATATAATATTCATTTTTTTTACAATAACTTATGAACTGCTTCACCGATTTTGATAATATTTGGCCACGATGTGTGTCTAGGAATAGTGTTTTGCTTTGCATACGACCGACGTCCTACCGCCTACGGCCAAGGTCACTGAGGTCTTATTTTTTGTTATTATCAAGGCTGACAGCGAGAGGATTAGTCTCGTAATAATGATGCTCTTGTTTCACTTTTGAGGGAAAGGAGTCCGTGCATTTTGGTGGTTGGGGAAAATGTAACGCGAGTTCAACAGTAGGATTTGTTTTGCTATAAGCCATATTGGCATTTATTATCAAATACACCGTCAAATACAGTGTTTGATCTTCTATTTTGAGCCAATAAGTCAAATTATAGTGGAGGGGCACTTTGAAGAGAAGTGGCTTAAAAACGATTTCTGTTCAACCCAAGAGAGCAAAAGCAACGACTATGCTAGATTGGTACATCATACATTCCTTAACATGAATCCGGTGTCGGTCAATCAAATTAGGTGGGACAAGGTCACTTTTGAGGTCATTAAGTGCAAATAAGTCAAATTAGTTCAAAAACATATTTTATATCAGTAGATGGACATGTACGTGCATATCATGCTTCACATAGCAGATAAAGTTGTTTAAATTGTTGAATATTCTTCCTTATGACATATATGAGACGATTCGTTTGTATGGTGGTTTAAACCGGTGTGTATTTTGCGATCTTCAAGATGGCCGCCAGGTATCAACAGTTTGTCTTAAATATATTCTGACTTGATTATTATATGGCGTTTGATACTTACATTATGCGTTTACATACATAGAAATACGTTTTGATAACTTATAAAAACAAATCACCACTGACAAGTTCATATACATATTATATGGCCGCCAAATATTCACACAGACGTGCAGTAAATGTGTGTGGAATAACACAAATATATAGCTACACTTTCATGCACATTTATATTTCAGTTGTTTGCCTTTTTTGTTATTATTGAATGTGTTCTTTGCACAAATGAATGAGTCCATCTAATATACTTATTATTTGACCATGTTGGAATATTCGGCCGCTAAGTATCGCTTAAGCCCTTAGGCGCTGTTGATCGACAAAGTAGTAAAGAAATGAAACATAATTGGAAATCATATTTGTAATATTTGTATTATTCTTGATGTTGTCATCGGAAAGTGCGAGACTTGTGTTCCAAACTGTACCGAATTATCTGTCGCCGCAAACAAAGCTAAATCAAAGATGGCCGTCAACATGGATACACTTCTGACACATCTATATTAAGTACGGTAGTTATCAACAACATAGTATATGCCACACAATAAAATCAATGTTTTAGTGTTTCCGATGACAACATCAAGAATAATATTTTATGACCGCCATTTTAATTACCAAGATGGCTACTATATTGCGTAGTTTTATAATATGAGCTATCAACAAAATATTGGTGCAACTCATGGATAACACTAGATCCTAGCTTTAACATGGTAATGGTTAGCAAACGACTACATAGTCACGATCTTGGATTTCAAATGAACATAATTCTGAATACATGTTGACAATGTCAAAGGAAACAGGAACATATTTATAATTACATCTAGGTATTCATGCATTTGAATGAATCAACATAACGTCCGCGTATAATACCTGTATTCTGATAGGAATTAAATACAGTGGCAGGTTGGGAGCATGTGAATGGTAATTTATTATATAATTAACGATGGTGGGTTGATAATTGGCGGGGAGCGCGATATCCCTGGCTTGGCCCTTATTCGCATGTTCAGCTTTCTTTTAGGCGAGAGTTGAATTCGGCTAACCCCGTTATAAGAGTAATACGATTAGTGGTAATCATACTACGTTTATGGGGAGGGAGACCAAGTTACTATAGTATGGTGAAGACCTGACAGTAGATCCGGTTTGTCTAATGTCAGGGCTGGATGGAAATTGTATGCAAATATTCAGTTACCCGCCCCCATCCATGCAGATGAAATGAGCTGTTGATAGTCCGTTTACAGCCATTAAACATTAAACCGGAACTCTATAATGTTATATTTAACACGACCTTGAACATCAATGTTGCATTTTATTATTGCAACAGGTCCGTAACCAGAGGGTCGGTGCGGTCGGACGACCCCCTCCCCTACCTCCATCGTCGTGCCTTGATGTCAACTCTTTCATGCACTAACATAAGAATTATTGACAATACGTAGTCATTTTATAATATTGATGCAAGCAGGAGAGTAGTATTACATGTATGTGCTTAGTTTTTGCTGAGAATATATTAAATGGTATTTCAGACCATCTGTATTTCACAATTGTCTGGGAGAGCATGGCCCCGTAACCCATAGCTGCATCGGGCAATTCAAGCCCTCATTCAAGACTCATTGCTTCATAACAGTCTGGTTTCGGGTCTATTGCATACATCGAAACCATGAGATACCGGTACATTCCATGCGGATGCGGATATTGTGTAATTTTACATTATAACGAAGCCTAATATCTATCTATGAAAAACGATAATCAATTTATTAATGCGGTACACGACAGGGTAGGCACAACGATTGACATATCAAAGGGAAGTTGACGAATTCCGAACTTGACTGGCTACGTAACAACTACCATTATTCACTTCCCACATAATGAAAGCATCGTTTGTTTCATATCGAAGAAGTATGCTTAGCGTTTTGGATATGAAAACGAAATCCACGCCATCGCAACTTGAGTTATACAAGTATTATGCTAATGTCCCCATGAGTGCGCTATAGGAGACACTGATATGCATTTGCATACGTTATATTCCCACCATTTATACTTGAAAAGTATTTATCGACACATTTATTATTTTAACAAAGTCTTATTATTGACGACAGCAACATGAACATGGAATACCGATAACTTCGAAACACTGCACATGGACACTGCGAGTGTGCTTGTCGGTGTAAGCAAGAGACATAATCAATTACTTGAACATTGGGGAATTATATAACGTATGCACATCGTATATATGTAGAGTCAATGGTGTGATCATGGTCATCGAATCTCAGTTGATATACGACATATGATGTTGTTATTGTCCAAAATAAAATAACCTTTGAATGGCGTATCGTTTAAGTAGTCATATGCCGGTAGCCATGTACTAGGACATGTAATTACATGTAGGAATAAGTTAATAACGAGTATGTGTGAGCAATATTTACATTACTCAATATTCTACGAATTCAATGCATGGCTTGGATGACCTATGCTATCAAGAAGTCATACACAGGTAGGCATGTACTATGTAAATAGGAAGGATTTAATGATTCAGTATTTGTCAGTCATATAAGTATGGTTATTAAACTATAATGCGATCGAGATCCATATGTTGTGAATTCATGATGGAACATATGTTGAGGTCATTCATGAGATTGTTTGGTACATAGAAATAATACAAGTTATAAAAATGTATTATGCGGTCATAATGCAATCTATATTGAATGCATATGTATGTATATGTATCACAGTTATGATGGGCACTATTTCTGGGGAATACCATACACTGTAATCATATATGTTGTAGTCATATAATGTCCTTACATGGTATGTGTAAGTGTCATAACTGTGCATTATATTAACACAACCATATGTGTAATATAATATATAATACTTTAAATGCATTAAAATGAACATGGTTGATTATTCTATGCTAATCTAGAATTATATCAGAAAGTTCATTAGTCTAACCGGGTTAGAGCTAGTCTGGAAGCGAAACATGTAAAGCTAAACATTGACACATAGCTGGTCTGAGGCCTCTAAATCATGAGCATTCGTTACAGCATATTGTGTTTTATATATGTGACACGCATAGACGCTGTCAATATTGATTTCAGTGCAGGAGACGGGACTTTTGTTGATGAGAATATATGTTAATTGAGAATATATTTCCGTTTATCAGCGATGAGTATACAAGCAGTCATGCGGAAAGTTTTGCTAAAATAGAATATGCTGATCTGCCTTATACATACGTATTGTCATATGGGACAATTATTAAATATTTCAGTGTAATTTAAATGTATGCATATGGGTATATCCACTTGTGAATGTATGAATATTCACGGAAACAGAAACTGTAATACATACAATTCGATAAGTGTTGTATTTTACATGAATTGTTGTATTTTGGTTATAATTAAGTCTACGGTGATTGAAATGTCATGGTACTTAGCCGCACACCAGCATACAACAGTTCAATATCTGACTGTAATGCCAACATGGCCGGCTGAACTATAGAATATGTACCAATCGCAATACATAGTGTATACATATATGGCATTATAGTGCAATTTACAACGTATATGATAATGTAAGATTCAATGAAATACAATATGTAAAACAAACAGTACATATATGTTAATGTTCTAACTCTACAACGATTGTAACCTAATTCGAGCATCACCAAGTGTATTATCAGCGATCTACTGGTCTAAACACATGTGAATCTGCCACATAAAGAAATTTAAAAAATAAATGAAAAGCAACGGGCAATTGCCAGTACCACAATATATTAAAATACCCTAAATGAGTCGACCATTTTGAATAAACAAAATTACAAATGACTTCACAATGAAGTGTGTCTAACTTACTGACTTAACCGCCTAACAAAATGCAGTAGTATACATAAGTAAAGCAAACGTAAACATTATATTGAATAACATTCGAGTTTTTGGAAAATATGGCGGCCATTTTGAATTAAACACGCTCTTTAAGAAGAGCATACATATTGATCTATATTTTTAATATCGTATCTCAGATGAAAATTAAACTAATATGTTCATATCTAGCTTAGTACCAATATATGGCCCACCAGACCACCACAGCGTAGATAATGCTGCCTGATCTTGATGAATATTTGGCGTCCATCTTGGATTCATATGGATTTGATAGCCTCCATCTATGTTTAAAATTAATGCATGGTATCCAACGGTTTTTCTGCGTCCGTCCGATCAAGATCCAAGTGCCTATTTGTTTTCATTCATTAAATCAGTACACGTTTCAGGCTAAATATTGAAGCTTGGCGGCCATCTTGAATACGTTGATACTCTTAACGATAGAGACGTCCGAGCAAACCGAATTGCTTAGTATATGCCCCATAAAACAATAATCACCAATAAAACATACTTTATCGGATTGTTATGTAATGTTATGCAAGTACATATTGTATTATAAAAATACAATGCGTTTTTGCACTCATTTGATCCATGTGCACTTAATTACCGCACAAATGACATTGTCCAACCTGATTTGATTGACCGACACCGGATTCGTGTTCAGGAAGATATAATGCATTGATTTAAAGTAGTCGTTGCTTTTGCTCTCGGTGCTTGCCTCCTCACTATTAAAGCTGATATTTCATAAAAAATAATATATCATATGCCATTGAAAAATGATGTGCATGTACAATCGTATTTGTACGTACGGGCATACGTACGCACGTTAGTAACACCTTTCATTTTTATCTCGCCTGCACGAAGTGCATAAGAGCTTATGGCATACCCCCGGTGTCGTCGGCGTCGGCGTCCACAAACGTAACGTTGGGGTAAATGTCTTATAACTTCTGTTTCTTTCCATGGAACACCTTGTTATTTCATACATGCATTCCTCAGATGATCCTCTATCATGATATAGCAAACACATGACCCACCACCCAGCCCTTACCCCAAGGTCAAGGTCACAAACTTAGCACATTCATAAACTTAACGTTGGGGTAAATTTCTTATAGCATCCGTTTCCTTTCACGGAACGCCTTGATATTTCATACCTGCATTCCTCAGATGACCCTCTATCATGCTGTAGCACATTCACGACCCACCACTCAACCCTTACCCAAAGGTCAAGGTCAAAAACTTAGCATGTTCATACAGTTAACGTTGTGGTAAATATTGTGTAACCACTGTTTATTTACAGGGAATGCCTTCATAGTTCCTACATGCATTCATCTGACTCTATCGTGCTATAGCAAATACATGACACCCCACCTTTTTCCCCAAGGTCAAGGTCACAAACTTAGCACATTCGTAAACTTAACGTTGGGGTAAATGTAATATCTGTTTCCTTTCATGGAACGCCTGAATATTTCATACATGCATGCATCTGATGATACCCTATCGTGCTATAGTAAATACATGACCCACCGCCCACCCTTTACTCCAAGGTCAAGGTCACAAACTTAGCACATTCATAAACTTAACGTTGGGGTAAATGTTTTATAACATCTGTTTCCTTTCATGGGACGCCTTGATATTGCATGCATGCTTTCCTCAGATGACCATCTATCATGTTGTAGCAAATCCACAACCCACTACCCAACCCTTACCACAAGGTCAAGGTCACAAACTTAGCAAGTTCATAAACTTAACATTGGGGTAAATGTTGTGTAACTTCTGTTTCTTTCCAGGGAACGCTTTGATATTTCATACATGCATTAATCTGATGATCCTCTATTGTGTTACAGCAAATACATGACCCACCCACACCCCTTTCTCCACGATCAACATCATAACCTTAACGTTGGAGTAAATATATTTTTATAACTTCTGTTTCTTTACAGGGAACGCCTTGATATTTCATACATGCATTCATCTGATGATTCTCTATTGTGATACAGCAAATCCAAGACTCACCACCACAACCCTTTCCCCAAGGTCAAGGTCCCAAACTTAGCACATTCAGACATGCATTCCTCATGTGAATAGCTATCATGCTGTAGAAAATCACCAACTTAGTGCGTGCATAAAGTTAACATTTGGTTAAATTTTGTTTTACTTCTGTTTTCAGGGAGCGCATTGATATTTCATACATGCATTCATCTTAATATGCTATATCATGCTATAGCAAATCCACGACGCTCCTTCCACCACTGACTCCAATGTCAAGGTCCACCGCACACCCCTTAAACCAAGGTCAAGTTATCTAATATTCATGTTTTTTTATATAAATGTGCCAAGTTTGAGTGAAGGCTGCCAACAGACGAGGTTCGTTGTCTTCTGACAACTCTTGTTCAATAACTCATGAACCGCTTCATCAATTTTGATAATATTTGGCCACAATGTGCGTCAAGGGATGGTGCTTTGTTTTGCGTACGACCCACTTCCGACCATCTAAGGCCAAGGTCACTGACGACTTGTGTTCACCTTGTTTGTAAGGCAAACATTTTTTTTTTCTTTTTTAGCTCGCCTTATGGCTTATCCCCGGCGTCGTCGGCGTCGCCCACAAACTTAACGTTGGGGTAAATGTCTTATGACTTCTGTTTCCTTTCATGGAACACCTTGTTATTTCATACATGCATTCCTCAGATGACCCTCTAAGATGATGTAGCAATACCATGACTGACCCACAACCCAACCTTTACCCCAAGGTCAAGGTCACAATCTTAGCACATTCATAAACTTAACGTTGGGGTAAATTTATTATAACATCCGTTAACTTTCACGGAACGCCTTGATATTTCACACATGCATTCCTCAGATGACCCTCTATCATGTTTTAGCAAATCCATGACCCAGCACCCAACCCTTACCCCAAGCTCAAGACCACAAACTTAGCATGTTCATGAACTTAACGTTGGGGTAAATGTTGTGTATCGTCTGTTTCTTTACAGGGAACGCTTTGATATTGCATACAATAATGCATTCATTTGATGATCCTCTATAGTGCTACAGCAAATCCATGAAATCCAAAAATATACTTTTTGGAGGGGGAATGGGGCCTTATATCTCCGTATATTTGTATGACAAAACACTACGGTAGTCTCATGCTCAAAATCACACAGCTTGATTGGCCGAGGCTGAGCAAAGCTACATCAAACTGTGTGATTTTGAGTATGAATTTGGAGAACATGCTCAAACTATTTATATGCATTGCTGCTGTTCTCAGTTTTCATGCTAAAATCTGGATGTTTACAGGTTGAGGCCACAGGTTTAAGTAACGGACCGATGTCAATAAATACATTAAATATGCCTAATAGCATCCATAAATGAAAAATAAATAAGCTAACAAAAAATGTGTTACTCCCTCTATAACACTTATACATGTAATTAAGTGTTATAGAGGGAGTAACCAATTTTTGTTTAGCTTATTTATTTCGTCATTTATGGATGCTTTTAGGCATATTTAATGTATTTATAGTCTTTGGTCCGTTACTTCAACCTGTGGTTGAGGCTGAGCTGCGATTAAACTTGCTGATTTTGAACAAGTTCTGTAATCACAAGCCCTGATTTAAGAGGTTTTAATACAATTTATTTGTGAATTATCAGACAATAGACTATAGTAATACAATTTATGCTGATCATATTACGTTTGGTTGGAGCTAAGTGACTCTGGTGTGGAATGGACCTGACACCAGGTCAGGATATTCTAATTTCAAGGCTGAATATTTATTTTTCTGTAAATGTTCTGTTCTGATTTTGGGAACTTATTCATGAAGTTAAATACAGGATAGTCCAACCCATTGGCCCGGCCTTACATGACCTTAGCTGTTGATAGGCCGTTAAACACCAATAATCAATCAATCAATCATTCCTATATGTAATCTTGTTGAATGGGTGTAAAACACAATTAATCAACCAACCAATCAGTCAACCAACCAATCCAACAACCAATCAATTATCTGCAGGTCTAGTACGTACCCGAGTGAAACGCAGCTGGCGACTCTAGGGGAGGTGAATCCGCACAAGAAGACCAGCTCCTTTGATTCAGCCACACATCCAGTGCCTGCGAAGCCAGCACGGCCTAAGCCATTAATGAGAGAGAGGTATGTTTATACATTGTATGTTTGCATCTATTACCACAGCTCCTGATAATCCTTGTCTAAAGTATTGCAAACCCTGATTTCTTATTATGTGCATATTTTACTTTTTAATGCCTATTTGACGAGACTTGAAACATCATATTCCTGTTTATCACCATCCATATTTTTCTTATATAGCCCATTCGTGCTGCCCGAATGCCCAAGGTCAAGGCTCAATCACTTTGAAACAGTGATAAAGTTTTAGTAAAAGTTGCATTCAAGTTTTTGGGTATCTGTTCTATCTCAGAGGAGATATAGTGTTAGTATGTACGTACGTTAGTAATACCTTTCATTTTGCAATCACTTATGAACCGCTTCACCGATTGTGATAATATTGTTCAACAATGTGTGTCCACATGTGTATACGACTCGCGATTGACAATAAGTCAAGGTTACTGAGGACTTGTGTTCACCTTGTTTGTAAGGCAAATGCGTTGTTTCATTGTCAACGCTGCCAGCGAGGGGATTAGCTTCGTAATACCGATGCCCTTATGAATTTTGCATTCTGTTTAACCCCTTTATCGACTTTTATAACTGTCCACATTGTGTGTCTAGTGATGGTGCTTTGTTTCGCACACATGGCATGTTTGAATATACACGGTCAATGTCGCTGATGACTTGCGTTTATTATAGGAATGAATGGCCTTTTTGTGGAATTTATCGGGGTATAAACTTGGAAAAGTCGCGGGAATACTGGACGAAGGCCGGAAGGCCTCGTCCAGTATTCCCGCGACTTTTCCAAGTTTATATCCCCGATAAATTCCACAAAAAGGCCATTCATTCCTTATAATTCCAGCATTTGAAATAAATTCATCAAGAAAATGTCTTTATTTTCTTAAAACTTATTTTAACTGCGCCTCACGGTTACGGAAAGTAGTTCGGCGTGGGAGTTTACTGGGATATAAATTTTGGACAGAGACTTGCTACAGGCCAATCAAATGTTAGGGAATTGTGTAAATATTTTTGTGCTGGAATTATTTTATTATCAAGGCTGGCAGAGAGGGGATTACCTTCGTAATATTGATGCCCCTGTTGTTATGTAGCTCTGTAGCATATTTAACCAACATTGCAAAGTATACTTATCTAGCAAAGTATAATTTGAGGGAGAAATTTTCAATTTAAGGATAAATTTATTAATTTTTATTAAGTCTGATCAGGTTCTGCACTGTTCGCCAGTCCATCACTGAATACATGTAACCTGTCATTCTTCTAATAAGCACTATTATACAATTATTGTCTTTTGAGGAGGTGTACACAAGATGTACAGACCGGAGGAAATCTCGTGTACACGGACTCAAAAGACAACAATTATTTTATTATATGACCCATATTACAGCAATGAGAACTTATATGATACAACAACGCACACATTCCCTCATGCTTTGATTGCGTGATTGCATATGCTGCTGCTACACCTGAATATCAGTCTCGGGCTCGTCTCATTGTGCGACTCGGAGATGAGTCCGAGAGTGTTATTTGAAATGGGATATTCACCTGCCAGTGGAGGTGAATATCACATTTCGAATATAATTATCGGACTCGTCTCGCGTAACGAGATGAGACCGAGACAGATATCAGGTGAATATCATTTATGTCCATAATCATGTGACCCGATATTGGACATTTCAGTGGTTGAAATTGTCGGTCATGTAATAAGGATTGTTATCAAGCTACAGAGGTGTGCTTTTTCATCAGAAGCTACAGTGGTCACGAAACCCATAAGTTATTTTTCTCCAGTCACAGCCACATTTTAGGTTATGTTGTGTGGAGACTATTGCACTGTGTATTTGTGGCTGTGACTGGAGAAATGGGGTTATGGGTTTTGAGGCCAGTGTGTGTAGATCCAGATCAGCCTGTGCCTCCGCACAGTCTGAACAGGATCTGCACGGTTTGTCAATGCTTCTTTCTAATAAGGAGTATCAATCATTATCAGGCTATAATTCCAGCACAAAAATATTTACACAATTCCCTAACATTTGATTGGCTCGTAGCAAGTCTCTGTCCAAAATTTATATCCCAGTAAACTCCCAAGCATAATTACTTTCCGTAACCGTGAGGCACAGTTAAAATAATTCGTAAAGCCCTTAAAGCCTTCCGGCCTTCGTCCAGTATTCCCGCGACTTTTCCAAGTTTATACCCCGATAAATTCCACAAAAAGGCCATTCATTCCTATAATAAGGGCTGTTTCATCAGAAGCCATACTGGTCACAAATGCCATAGCCTCATTTCTCCAGTCACAGCCACATTTAGGTCTGTGCAGAGTTCCAGATAAGGAGTATTTTACGGACTTATTTTAGCAGAATACGCATTGATTATCAAAAGTGAGAGTACAACATACTCACAGCAAATTGAGTAGTGAAAATACTGTAATAAGTCAAATCAGTGAATTTTTTTATATTTTTTATCATTTGTTCCTATTTAATACAGAAGAAAATCAATAATACATTTGTAAAAGTAAAATACGCATTTAATTTGAAATCTGGGGGTATAATACTCTTCAGATACAAAACTTAGCTGGAGCTCTGGTCTGTGGCTATCGACTGTAAAAGTAAAATACACATTGAATTTAAAATTTGAGGTATATTACTCTTTAGATCCAAAACATATCGGGAGCTCTGGTCTGTGGCTATCAACTATTCCACTATCTTTTTAGATTCAGTTGTGTGGATACTTACCCTGCACAGGGAGAGCTGGAGCTCGAACTCAAGATTGGAGATGTGATCTACGTGCACAAGAAACGCGATGACGGCTGGTACAAGGGAACGTTACAGAGATCGGGGAAAACGGGACTGTTTCCCGGCAGTTTTGTAGAGAAATGTGAAAGTGGGGAACCGTGATCTGTGATTCCACATACATGTAGTGCTTTTTGTCTCACCCAATTTAGAGGAAAGTGAGTCAGAGCGGTCACGACTCCAGCGTAAGCGTTGTTGAATATCTCTTGATCTATTAGGTGAATCATTAGCAAAACGTCATCGATAGCTCCCTCACATTGATGGCTATCCACCCTATGTCATTAGGGTGACCTTGACCTACGTGGGTGCGACACTCGCCGGCGAT
>CM055274.1:25847867-25868839 GCA_029237695.1 Conchocele bisecta
AATAAAAAAGTTGTACCTTTATCATGCTGCAGACCATACCAGTTACAGACCATATAGCATATTTTTCTTATTTTCCATGAAAACACATCTTGGTATTCATTAGAATTGTCTCCAATTTTAATGAAATGCCAAGCATGTTTTCAATTAGAAGCAATTATTCAATAATTGATGTCTGTTTATGTGAAACAGTAGTGATTTTATTTTACCCAATTCAAATTTTGAAATACCCAATTGCTTCAGAAATGATGGATTGACAATACTCAATTACTAATTCCTTTTCTGGAGCCCTGACTATGCAACTATACGTTGGTCTGACTTGACAATTCATATGATTGTCTCCCATGTTCCATTTTAATTCTATAACCAAATTAGCCCACATGCCGAACATCAAGTGCTCCATGTCCATGTCGCGTATACATACACACTTGGATCATCAATACACCCAGTGACTATCTACTGTCTCTTTCACGAATCCTGCCCAAATTTTACGGCTATAAAAACAATGCAAAAACAATATTTATTTACATCCGAATAAATTTTATCAAATTTTAAGAATGAGCCTTTTTATTTCATGAAATATGGTCCAATATTCATTTTATTGCAAAAAAACATAAATTTCCCCATTTTAAATCCCATATAGATCTTCACAGCTAGAGGAAAGATGTCTACGGGGATTTAACATGGGGAAATTTGTTCTCTAATTTCAGAAATAGTGGACCGATTTTCATTTTTTTTCCTACTTTGCACATTTCCAAGCTAACTAGCCTGGGCCCGGTTGCTCAAAGCTTCTGTTAGCTTAACATACTGTTAAATCCTTAGCATTGCTAAGGATTTAACAGTCTGTTAAGCTAACAGAGGTTTTGAGCAACTGGCCCAGATTTTGAGTCAATTTCCAAAAAAAAATTATTTTCGTTTTTCGAATCCTCCTCCATCCAGGTTCTCCAGCTCTTTTCCCCTATGTTAAATTCCCCTATGTTACATTCCCAAAGAGAAATAATTTGTAGAGTAGAGTCGGAGGCATATAGTTTTTGGACTGTGCGTCCATGTCCGTTCATCCGTGTGTCCGGCACATTAAAAAGTGTGCCAGAGTTTCTCAATTATGTCTTTGAACTTCTATATCCCTACAACTTCAAGGATTACTTAAATATTTCAACACACATCCATGCTGACCTTAATTATAATAAAACCATGAGTCCTTGACCTTCACAGCTTTGAACTGTTTCCCACATTAAGAGGTTTAAGAGTTTCTCAATTATGTCATAACTTCTATATTCATTGAAGGATTACTTAAATATTTCAACATAGCATATTTGTGGACAAACACCACACAGCCATGCTGCCCTTAATAGGACATTGTCCTTTGACCATTGATCTTGACAACATTGATTTTTTTCACACATTAACACGTTCGCCGGAGTTTCTCAATTCTGTCATAACTTCTATATCCCTTGATGGATTACTTTAATATTTCAATACATCATACTTGTGGACAAATGACACACATCCATGCTGCCGTTAATATGACCTTTTGACCTTGACAACTTTTTCATACATTAATATCTTTGGCAGAGTTTCTCATTTCTGTCATAACTTCTATAACCCTTGATGGATTACTTTAATATTTCAATACATCATAATTGTGCACAAATGTCACACAATCATGATGCCCTTAATATGACCTTCACCAGTTGACCTTCACAACTGTGCTTATGAATACTTTGTCTTATCATTTTTTGTTAATTAACTTTGCCACAGTTTCTCAAATCTGCCATCGGGGGCATTCGTGTGCCGACAGGCCACATTTTCTTGTTCGTAATAAAATTAATATTTGGCAAAATTTTTACCGAAACTAAAAGAAGGCTCATTCTTAAATTTTGTATGATGTGACTAGCATTGTCCCATATCACCCTGTACCTGTAGTCTGACCAGTAGCATTATTTCACTAACATTGCCAAAGTATACTTTTCTAGCAAAGTATACTTTGAGGGAGAAATTTTCAATTTTAGGATAAATTTATTAATTTTTATTATACTGAATTTATTACATTATCACAGCCATTTTGGCTGTGATAATGTAATAAATTCAGTATAATAATTCTGCATACTTTTAATCATCAAATATATGCATTGGTTAGTTCTATATGAAATAATGCATTTCAGGAAAAATAAATGATTGCTCCCTCAAAATATACTTTGCTAGAAAAGTATACTTTGCAATGTTGGTGAAATCGGCTACTGGGCAAACCCGGCTTCAGAAATTCCACACGTCCGATTGTACATCATATTAGCGAGTGAATTTTTGATCTGGACCATTACAACATATAGTAATGTATATCGTATATATATATTTTTGATTCGACCACCGGGTAATTGATTATCTCCCCCATTTTGACTTAGAATTTGGCAACTTTGCCTTGTGAATAGTAAAACGTTTAAACCGTACTACATGTAGCTACACACCTGAAGCTTGATATGTAGCTTCATTATGATGAGTAGATGGATTATCTCCCCTTTTGGACTTGGAAGTTTGCCTCGTTTACTATCAAATTGGTATGTGATGCATCTGTGTTCTATGAACGCATTGTCTAGTTTTATTATTTGTTATTAAGGCTGCCAGCGAGGGGATTAGCTTCGTTTAACGATGCCAGTTCTTGTTATATTAGTCACTGGATTAAGTCGCATTAGCACTGCCAATGATGATCATGTCTTCGGAGAGTGTAGCTAATTTATGTGTAAGTATGTTTTAGTATGTGATAACAGCAAATAATTGTGCTTACATAGTATTACTACTAAAGTAGTATGAACTTCTTGGTAATATGCAATATGCTTTGTATTGGAATGGTAAGTGTAGATACATTTTACATTGAATAAAATACAAATGTAGTAGCTAGTGTTGTTACTTTTACATTCTGTATATTTCCCTATTTCTGATGTTTATTACCCGGTCTCGTGGAGGCATAGCGTGTTTGGATGGTGTGTCCGTGCATCCCAGTGTCCGGCATGTAAGAAGTTCGCCAGAGTTGCTCAATTATGTCATAACGTATATATCCCTTGAATGTTTGATTACATATTTCAACAGAGCATATTTGTGGACAAATTCCACACATCCATACTGCCGTTAATGTGACCTTGACCTTCACGACTTTTGAAATTGTTTACACATTAAGAAGCTTAACAGAGTTTCTCATTGATGTCATAACTTCTATAACTCTTGAAGGATTACTTTAATATTTCAACACAGCATACTTGTGGACAAATGCCACACATCCATGCTGCCCTACCTTGACCTTTTGACCTTGACAACTTGGATCTTTTTCACACATTAAGAAGTTTGCCGAACTTTCTCAATTTTGTCATAACTTCTATATCCGTTGATGGATTACTTCAATATTTCAATACATCTTACATGTGGACAAATGCCACACATCCAAGCTGCCCTTAATAATAATATGTCTGAGTTGATGGCTAGTGGGAGCATGTAATGGGTAATTTAACGATTGAGGTTCATCCTTAACGGAATCCCAACCAGAGACCTGGTTTGCCCCTAACGTACGTCGTTAGCATTCTTGTATGTGAGAGTTGAATCTGGTTATACCCCTTATGTGAGTATTATGATTATTTGTAATCCTATTACCTTTAGGGGAAGGGGCCAAGTGACTTCGGTGTGGTATGGACCTGGCACCAGGTCAGGTTTTTCTAATTACAGGGCTGAATATATTTTTTTCCGATGTAAATATTCAGTTCTGATTTTGGGATTTTTCCCCCAATGAAGCAGGTTAAATATGGGATCAGACCCGTTGTCCCGGCCTTAAATTACCTTAGCTGTTGATAGGCCCTCAAACACCAATCAATCAATCGACCTTTTGATTTGACAAGTTTGAACTTTTTTACACATTATAAAGCAGTTTTCCAGAGTTTTTTTATACAATGATGTCATATCTTCTATATACATTGAAGGATCACTATACTATTTCAATACATCATAATTGTCCACAAATGCCACACATCCATGCTGTCCTTAATATGACCATTTGACCTTCATAACCTTGGACTTTTTCACACATTCATTTTTTACCGGAGTTTACATAAAACTTCTGCTCAAATGTCACGCATTACTTGTAACTTTTGGTTAATTATCTTTGCCACAGTTTCTCCAATCTGCCATCGGGGACATTCGTTAGTGGGTGGCAGAAGGGAGCATGCGATGGGTAATCGTTATTACCATTCATCCTTACCGATATCCCGAACGGAAACCTGTAGCATATTATTTCACCAACATTGCAAAGTATACTTTTCTAGCAAAGTATACTTTGAGGGATAAATTTTCAATTTAGAGATAAATTTATTAATTTTTATTACACTGAATTTATTACATTATCACAGCCATTTTGGCTGTGATAATGTAATAAATTCAGTATGATAATTCTCCATACTTTTAATCATCAAATATATGCAGACGTTAGTTCTATATGAAATAATGCATTTCGGGAAAAATAAATGATTACTCCCTCAAAGTATACTTTGCTAGATAAGTATACTTTGCAATTTTGATGAAATCTGCTACTGGTTTGACCCTCGGTTACGTCTTTGTCACTCTTGCATGTCAGGGTTTAATCTGGTTGTATCCCTTGTAGGAGTAATACAATTATTCCTAGTCCTATTATTTTTTTGGGGAAGGGGCCTAGTGACCTTGATGTGGTATGGACCAGGTTAGGTTATTCTAATTTCAGGGCTGAATATATATTTACATGTATTTCGATGTAAACATTTCGTTCTGATTTTTGGATATTCTCCACAATGCAGCAGGTTGCTTCCGGGATCGAATCCGTTGGCCCGTCTTTAAATGACCTTGGCTGTTGATAGTCCGTTAAACACAAATACATACAATCAAATCGTGTGCTGACAGACCACATTTTCTCGTTTCATACACATGTTTGACAAAATATTATTACCCAGGGCGCCTTGTAGGTCCGAGTCCGAAGTGATGGGCGTCTTTTTTTGTTTTGACCATGTAATGTAGATGTCTTAGTCAAAACCACATGCAGTGAAACCTCTCAGGGTGTCCGGTTTAGATATGTTCCACTATAAATCAGGTAAATGACCAGTCTGCTATGTATTTGCGTGGTTTGCAATCATGAACATACATTGATATCTGAGATAAATGGTCAAGAAACACATCAACAATAAGATCACATATTTTGTATTGGTGTTCGGTTTAGAGAGGTTCCAATGTAATTAAAATAAGTAGGTATAACCCTCTCAATGTTTTGCTCGACATCGAGACTATGGAATCCAAGATGGCCACCATTCTATATTTTAACAAATTTAATTCACATTACCTTCACAGGATCCAGGATTTATGTCTAGAGGGGCGTGTATTTCAAATGATGCACATATGATTATGAACTTTCATAAAATTCAGATTATTTTCTGCATAGTTTTTACATAGGGTAGCGTATGTATTGGAATCGCGTCGGACAGCTAGCCACGCACCAGACCGCCCTCGATGGGCTAGTCCGTAGTGATATCTTGGAATAACCATAACAACAAAATGCATTGTGTTACTCAACGTTTAACTGTCATACGCAACCGCTAATTGAAAATAATATTGATGACTACTTGCACTGAACAATATCAACAACGGATGTTCTACGTACAAAAATGCATCGGATTATTTTGTTACGCGTTCAAGTTGTTATTTGCCCCCATTTGCGTCACAAATCGTGCGGTCATCGCTAAATTTAATAACAGGCTATTGTTTTCGGCAGAATTAACTCCCCTCCGAATACTCTCAACCGGATAAACACGTGTAAACACGCGACGGGTTCAACACACAAACGATATCAAGGAGTTACAGCTACCTGTTGACCCATATTGTGTTAATGATCACGATTGTGTCGCAACAAAATTCGCACATGTGGGTCTAACTGATGTTAATCCTCATTCTATCGATGGATTTACAGCGTATTTTAGTGACATTGCCGAATTCTGCCTGATTGACATTTGTCTATGGTGGCCAATACACGCCAACATGAGTGTCAATTCCACGTTCAGGGAAGGGGGTCAATAAGTCAGTAAGTGATAAATTACAGCCAGGGAACAAATTAATGACAGTATAACACATCCAGCGTGGATTAATACCTATATATTGCAAGTTTGGGCTTCCATACATTGAACATTTTGTCAGCGGTTTCGCCAATGACGTTATTTGTATGTTTTAATATACTCGATCCGGGGCCAACTATTTCATTCACAAAACAGAAGTAAACATGGCGATGTCAAAGTAATGCAGAAACTTTAACACAAATCCTGCTAAACTTTGTTTTGTACCGACAATACATTTTCAGGCGCGACACCGCTTCCGTGGCGGAATTATTGTAGTACCCTATGTTCAGTACTTTCAGGACTTCGTTTGTTATTTATTATCAAAAGTATATGTTTTTACCACTGGTAACAACATACACTTTGGGTGAGACATAAGAAAATAATCATATCTTTCTAAGCAAAAACTCGACCAAATTTAGAGGGGGCCTGCGCCGAACAAGCCCCGCCTGGATCCGCACCTGTTATGTTAAGACGAACTGTTATACTATTGAATTAAGACTCCTGTAAATATATGTTAAAAATCTGAAAATTCAAGATGGCTGCCATTAACAAACATGTCAAAAGTATCACAATATTACAATTATTAGGGCGAGAATCGGCGGTGCCTTATAGGTTTCGCACGGTCTGTTCGTCCGGCCGTCCGTCCGTCCGTCCGTCCGTATACTTCCGTCCGTCCGTCCGTCGTCCGTCCGTCCGTCCGTCCGTCGGTCGGTCGGTCGGTCGGTCGGTCGGTCGATCGGTCTGTCTGTCTGTCTGTCTGTCTGTCTGTCTGTCTGTCTGTCTGTCTGTCTGTCTGTCTGTCTGTCTGTCTGTCTGTCTGTCTGTCTGTCTGTCTGTTTGTCTGTCTGTCTGTCTGTCTGTCTGTCTGTCTGTCTGTCTGTCTGTCTGTCTTTTGATATGTTTGTTAATGGCAGCCATCTTGAATTTTCAAATTTTTAGCATATATTTACAGGAGTCTTAATGCAATAGTATAACAGTTCGTCTTAACATAACAGGTGCGGATCCAGGCGGGGATTGTTCGGCGCAGGCCCCCTCTGAATTTGGTCGAGTTTTTGCTTAGAAAGATATGATTATTTTCTTATGTCTCACCCAAAGTGTATGTTGTTACAAGTGGTAAAAACATATACTTTTGATAATAAATAACAATCGAAGTCCTGAAAGTACTGAACATAGGGTACTACAAGAATTCCGCCACGGAAGCGGTGTCGCGCCTGAAAATGTATTGTCGGTACAAAACAAAGTTTAGCAGGATTTGTGTTAAAGTTTCTGCATTACTTTGACATCGCCATGTTTACTTCTGTTTTGTGAATGAAATAGTTGGCCCCGGATCGAGTATATTAAAACATACAAATAACGTCATTGGCGAAACCGCTGACAAAATGTTCAATGTATGGAAGCCCAAACTTGCAATATATGGGTATTAATCAACGCTGGATGTGTTATACTGTCATTAATTTGTTCCCTGGCTGTAATTTATCACTTACTGACTTATTGACCCCCTTCCCTGAACATGGAATTGACACTCATGTTGGCGTGTATTGGCCACCATAGACAAATGTCAATCAGGCAGAATTCGGCAATGTCACTAAAATCCGCTGTAAATCCATCGATAGAATGAGGATTAACATCAGTTAGACCCACATGTGCGAGTTTTGTTGCGACACAATCGTGACCATTAACACAATCTGGGTCAACAGGTAGCTGTAAGTCCTTGATATCGTTTGTGTGTTGAACGCGTCGCGTGTTTACACGTGTTTATCCGGTTGAGAGTATTCGGAGGGGAGTTAACTCTGCCGAAAACTATAGCCTGTTACTAAATTTAGCGATGACCGCACGATTTGTGACGCAAATGGGGGCAAATAACAACTTGAACGCGTAACAAAATAATCCGATGCATTTTTGTACGTAGAACATCCGTTGTTGATATTGTTCAGTGCAAGTAGTTTTTCATAATATTATTTTCAATTAGCGGTTGCGTATGACAGTTAAACGTTGAGTAACACAATGCATTTTGTTGTTATGGTTATTCCAAGATATCACTACGGACTAGCCCATCGAGGGGGGTCTGGTGCGTTGCTAGCTGTCCGACGCGATTCCAATACATACGCTACCCTATGTAAAAACTATGCAGAAAATAATCTGAATTTTATGAAAGTTCATAATTACATGTGCATCATTTGAAATACACGCCCCTCTAGACATAAATCCTGGATCCTGTGAAGGTAATGTGATTTAAATTTGTTAAAATATAGAATGGTGGCCATCTTGGATTCCATAGTCTCGATGTCGAGCAAAACATTGAGAGGGTTATACCTACTTATTTTAATTACAGTGGAACCTCTCTAAACCGAACACCAATACAAAATATGTGATCTTATTGTTGATGTGTTTCTTGACCATTTATCTCAGATATCAATGTATGTTCATGATTGCAAACCACGCAAATACATATCAGAATGGTCATATACCTGATTTATAGTGGAACATATCTAAACCGGACACCCTGAGAGGTTTCACTGCATGTGGTTTTGATTAAGACATCTACATTACATGGTCAAAACAAAAAAAGACGCCCATCACATCGGACTCGGACCTACATGGCGCCCTGGGTAATAATATTTTGTCAAACATTTGTATGAAACTAGAAAATGTGGTCTGTCAGCACACGATTTGATTGTATGTATTTGTGTTTAACGGACTATCAACAGCCAAGGTCATTTAAAGACGGGCCAACGGATTCGATCCCGGAAGCAACCTGTTGCATTGTGGAGAATATCCAAAAATCAGAACGAAATATTTACATCGAAATACATGTAAATATATATTCAGCCCTGAAATTAGAATAACCTAACCTGGTCCATACCACATCAAGGTCACTAGGCTCCTTCCCCAAAAATATAATAGGACTAGGAATAATTGTATTACTCCTACAAGGGATACAACCAGATTAAACCCTCACATACAAGAGTTCCAAAGACGTAACCGAGGGTCAAACCAGTAGCAGATTTCATCAAAATTGCAAAGTATACTTATCTAGCAAAGTATACTTTGAGGGAGTAATCATTTATTTTTCCCGAAATGCATTATTTCATATAGAACTAACGTCTGCATATATTTGATGATTAAAAGTATGGAGAATTATCATACTGAATTTATTACATTATCACAGCCAAAATGGCTGTGATAATGTAATAAATTCAGTGTAATAAAAATTAATAAATTTATCTTTAAATTGAAAATTTATCCCTCAAAGTATACTTTGCTAGAAAAGTATACTTTGCAATGTTGGTGAAATAATATGCTACAGGTTTCCGTTCGGGAAATCGGTAAGGATGAATGGTAATAACGATTACCCATCGCATGCTCCCTCCTGCCACCCACTAACGAATGTCCCCGATGGCAGATTAGAGAAACTGTGGCAAAGATAATTAACCAAAAGTTACAAGTAATGCGTGACATTTGAGCAGAAGTTTTATGTAAACTCCGGTAAAAAATGAATGTGTGAAAAGTCCAAGGTTATGAAGGTCGAATGGTCATATTAAGGACAGCATGGATGTGTGGCATTTGTGGACAATTATGATGTATTGAAATAGTATAGTGATCCTTCAATGTATATAGAAGATATGACATCATTGATAAACTCTGGAAAACTGCTTTATAATGTGTACAAAAGTTCAAACTTGTCAAATCAAAAGGTCGATTGATTGATTGGTGTTTGGGGGCCTATCAACAGCTAAGGTAATTTAAGGCCGGGACAACGGGTCTGATCCCATATTTAACCTGCTTCATTGGGGGGAAAATCCCAAAATCAGAACGGAGTATTTACATCGGAAAAAAATATATTCAGCCCTGTAATTAGAAAAACCTGACCTGGTGCCAGGTCCATACCACACCGAAGTCACTTGGCCCCTTCCCCTAAAAGTAATAGGTTTACAAATAATCATAATACTCACATAAGGGTTATAACCAGATTCAACTGTCACATACAAGAATGCTAACGACGTACGTGAGGGGCAAACCAGGTCTTTGGTTGGGATTCCGTTAAGGATGAACCTCAATCGTTAAATTACCCATTACATGCTCCCACTAGCCACCAACTCAGACATATTATTATTAAGGGCAGCTTGGATGTGTGGCATTTGTCCACATGTAAGATGTATTGAAATATTGAAGTAATCCATCAACGGATATAGAAGTTATGACAAAATTGAGAAAGTCCGGCAAACTTCCAAATGTGTGAAAAAGATCCAAGTTGTCAAGTTCAAAAGGTCAAGGTAGGGCAGCATGGATGTGTGGCATTTGTCCACAAGTATGCTGTGTTGAAATATTAAAGTAATCCTTCAAGAGTTATAGAAGTTATGACATCAATGAGAAACTCTGTTAAGCTTCTTAATGTGTGAACAATTTCAAAAGTCGTGAAGGTCAAGGTCACATTAACGGCAGTATGGATGTGTGGAATTTGTCCACAAATATGCTCTGTTGAAATATGTAATCAAACATTCAAGGGATATATACGTTATGACATAATTGAGCAACTCTGGCGAACTTCTTAACATGCCGGACACTGGGATGCACGGACACACCATCCAAACACGCTATGCCTCCACGAGACCGGGGTAATAAACATCAGAAATAGGGAAATATACAGAATGTAAAGTAACAACACTAGCTACTACATTTGTATTTTATTCAATGTAAAATGTATCTACACTTACCATTCCAATACAAAGCATATTGCATATTACCAAGAAGTTCATACTACTAGTTAGTAGAATACTATGTAAGCACAATTATTTGCTGTTATCACATACTAAAACATACTTACACATAAATTAGCTACACTCTCCGAAGACATGATCATCATTGGCAGTGCTAATGCGACTTAATCCAGTGACTAATATAACAAGAACTGGCATCGTTAAACGAAGCTAATCCCCTCGCTGGCAGCCTTAATAACAAATAATAAAACTAGACAATGCGTTCATAGAACACAGATGCATCACATACCAATTTGATAGTAAACGAGGCAAACTTCCAAGTCCAAAAGGGGAGATAATCCATCTCTCATCATAATGAAGCTACATATCAAGCTTCAGGTGTGTAGCTAGTACGGTTTAAACGTTTTACTATTCACAAGGCAAAGTTGCCAAATTCTAAGTCAAAATGGGGGAGATAATCAATTACCCGGTGGTCGAATCAAAAATATATATACAGTATACATTACTATATGTTGTAATGGTCCAGATCAAAAATTCACTCGCTAATATGATGTACAATCGGACGTGTGGAATTTCTGAAGACGGGTTTGCCCAGTAGCCGATTTCACCAACATTGCAAAGTATACTTTTCTAGCCAAGTATATTTTGAGGGAGCAATCATTTATTTTTCCTGAAATGCATTATTTCATATAGAACTAACCACTGCATATATTTGATGATTAAAAGTATGCAGAATTATTATACTGAATTTATTACATTATCACAGCCAAAATGGCTGTGATAATGTAATAAATTCAGTATAATAAAAATTAATAAATTAATCCTAAAATTGAAAATTTCTCCCTCAAAGTATACTTTGCTAGAAAAGTATACTTTGCAATGTTAGTGAAATATGCTACTGGTCAGACTACAGGTACAGGGTGATATGGGACAATGCTAGTCACATCATCAAAATTTAAGAATGAGCCTTCTTTTAGTTTCGGTAAAATTTTGCCAAATATTAATTTTATTACGAACAAGAAAATGTGGCCTGTCGGCACACGAATGCCCCCGATGGCAGATTTGAGAAACTGTGGCAAAGTTAATTAACAAAAAGTGATAAGACAAAGTATTCATAAGCACAGTTGTGAAGGTCAACTGGTGAAGGTCATATTAAGGGCATCATGATTGTGTGACATTTGTGCACAATTATGATGTATTGGAATATTAAAGTAATCCATCAAGGGTTATAGAAGTTATGACAGAAATGAGAAACTCTGCCAAAGATATTAATGTATGAAAAAGTTGTCAAGGTCAAAAGGTCATATTAACGGCAGCATGGGTGTGTGTCATTTGTCCACAAGTATGATGTATTGAAATATTAAAGTAATCCATCAAGGGATATAGAAGTTATGACAGAATTGAGAAACTCCGGCGAACGTGTTAATGTGTGAAAAAAATCAATGTTGTCAAGATCAATGGTCAAAGGACAATGTCCTATTAAGGGCAGCATGGCTGTGTGGTGTTTGTCCACAAATATGCTGTGTTGAAATATTTAAGTAATCCTTCAATGAATATAGAAGTTATGACATAATTGAGAAACTCTTAAACCTCTTAATGTGGGAAACAGTTCAAAGCTGTGAAGCTTAAGGACTCATGGTTTTATTATAATTAAGGTCAGCATGGATGTGTGTTGAAATATTTAAGTAATCCTTGAAGTTGTAGGGATATAGAAGTTCAAAGACATAATTGAGAAACTCTGGCACACTTTTTAATGTGCCGGACACACGGATGGACGGACATGGACGCACAGTCCAAAAACTATATGCCTCCGACTCTACTCTACACATTATTTCTCTTTGGGAATGTAACATAGGGGAATTTAACATAGGGGAAAAGAGCTGGAGAACCTGGATGGAGGAGGATTCGAAAAACGAAAATAATTTTTTTTTGGAAATTGACTCAAAATCTGGGCCCAGTTGCTCAAAACCTCTGTTAGCTTAACAGACTGTTAAATCCTTAGCAATGCTAAGGATTTAACAGTATGTTAAGCTAAAGAAGCTGGCTTTGAGCAACCGGGCCCAGGCTAGTTAGCTTGGAAATGTGCAAAGTAGGAAAAAAATTGAAAATCGGTCCACTATTTCTGAAATTAGAGAACAAATTTCCCCATGTTAAATCCCCATAGACATCTTTCCTCTAGCTGTGAAGATCTATGGATGGGAATTTAAAATGGGGAAATTTATGTTTTTTTGCAATAAAATGAATATTGGACCATATTTCATGAAATAAAAAGGCTCATTCTTAAAATTTGATAAAATTTATTCTGATGTAAATAAATATTGTTTTTGCATTGTTTTTATAGCCGTAAAATTTGGGCAGGATTCGTGAAAGAGACAGTAGATAGTCACTGGGTGTATTGATGATCCAAGTGTGTATGTATACGCGACATGGACATGGAGCACTTGATGTTCGGCATGTGGGCTAATTTGGTTATTGAATTAAAATGGAACATGGGAGACAATCATATGAATTGTCAAGTCAGACCAACTTATAGTTGCATAGTCAGGGCTCCAGAAAAGGAATTAGTAATTGAGTATTGTCAATCCATCATTTCTGAAGCAATTGGGTATTTCAAAATTTGAATTGGGTAAAATAAAATCACTACTGTTTACACATAAACAGACATCAATTATTGAATAATTGCTTCTAATTGAAAACATGTCTTGGCATTTCATTAAAATTGGAGACAATTCTAATGAAATACCAAGATGTGTTTTCATGGAAAATAAGAAAAATAGGCTATATTGTTTGGTCTGTATCTGGTTTTCTGCAGCATGATAAAGGTACAACTTTTTTATTGCTTTTTGATACTCGCTACTTATGATTTCAATTGGGTTTTTGGCAATTTTAATTGGGTATTTAAGCAAATACGCAGCTTATCTGGAGCGCTGATTGTAATACAGAATGCTTCATACAATTTAATCCAAATTTTTGACAGATGCACTGATAAACGTCATCATGATCACAAGGGCGAGCTCAGCAAGCCGTCTCAACAGCAAGGCGATCGCCGGCGAGTGTCGCACCCACGTAGGTCAAGGTCACCGTAATGACATTGGGTGGATAGCCATCAATGTGAGGGAGCTATCGATGAAGTTTGCTAATGATTCACCTAATAGATCAAGAGATATTCAACAACGCTTACGCTGGAGTCATGACCGCTCTGACTCACTTTCCTCTAATTGGGTGAGACAAAAAGCACTACATGTATGTGGAATCACAGATCACGGTTCCCCACTTTCACATTTCTCTACAAAACTGCCGGGAAACAGTCCCGTTTTCCCCGATCTCTGTAACGTTCCCTTGTACCAGCCGTCATCGCGTTTCTTGTGCACGTAGATCACATCTCCAATCTTGAGTTCGAGCTCCAGCTCTCCCTGTGCAGGATAAGTATCCACACAACGGAATCTAAAAAGATAGTGCAATAGTTGATAGCCACAGACCAGAGCTCCCGATATGCTTTGGATCTAAAGAGTAATATACCCCAAATTTTAAATTCAATGTGTATTTTACTTTTACAGTCGATAGCCACAGACCAGAGCTCCAGCTAAATTTTGTATCTGAAGAGTATTATACCCCCAGATTTCAAATTAAATGCGTATTTTACTTTTACAAATGTATTATTGATTTTCTTCTGTATTAAATAGGAACAAATGATAAAAAATATAAAAAAATTCACTGATTTGACTTATTACAGTATTTTCACTACTCAATTTGCTGTGAGTATGTTGTACTCTCACTTTTGATAATCAATGCGTATTCTGCTAAAATAAGTGCGTACAATATTCCTTATCTGGAACTCTGCACAGACCTAAATGTGGCTGTGACTGGAGAAATGGGACTCTGGCATTTGTGACCAGTATGGCTTCTGATGAAACAGCCCTTATTATAGGAATGAATGGTGACATTGACCGTGTATATTCAAACATGCCATGTGTGCGAAACAAAGCACCATCACTAGACACACAATGTGGACAGTTATAAAAGTCGATAAAGAGGTTAAACAGAATGCAAAATTCATAAGGGCATCGGTATTACGAAGCTAATCCCCTCGCTGGCAGCGTTGACAATGAAACAACGCATTTGCCTTACAAACAAGGTGAACACAAGTCCTCAGTAACCTTGACTTATTGGCAATCGCGGGTCGTATACACATGTGGACACACATTGTTGAACAATATTATCACAATCGGTGAAGCGGTTCATAAGTGATTGCAAAATGAAAGGTATTACTAACGTACGTACATACTAACACTATATCCCCTCTGAGATAGAACAGATACCCAAAAACTTGCATGCAACTTTTACTAAAACTTTATCACTGTTTCAAAGTGATTGGGCCTTGACCTTGGGCATTCGGGCAGCACGAATGGGCTATATAAGGAAAATATGGATGGTGATAAACAGGAATATGAAGTTTCAAGTCTCGTCAAATAGGCATTAAAAAGTAAAATATACACATAATAAGAAATCAGGGTTTGCAATACTTTAGACAAGGATTATCAGGAGCTCTGGTAATAGATGCAAACATACAATGTATAAACATACCTCTCTCTCATTAATGGCTTAGGCCGTGCTGGCTTCGCAGGCACTGGATGTGTGGCTGAATCAAAGGAGCTGGTCTTCTTGTGCGGATTCACCTCCCCTAGAGTCGCCAGCTGCGTTTCACTCGGGTACGAACCAGACCTGCAGATAATTGATTGGTTGCTGGATTGGTTGGCTGACTGATTGGTTGGTTGATTAATTGGGTTTTACACCCATTCAACAAGATTACATATAGGAATGATTGATTGATTGATTATTGGTGTTTAACGGCCTATCAACAGCTAAGGTCATGTAAGGCCGGGCCAATGGGTTGGACTATCCTGTATTTAACTTCATGAGGGAAGTTCCCAAAATCAGAACAGAACATTTACAGAAAAAGTAAGTATTCAGCCTTGAAATTAGAATATCCTGACCTGGTGCCAGGTCCATTCCACACCAGAGTCAATTAGCTCCAACCCCAAACGTAATATGATCAGCACAAATTGTATTACTATAGTCTATAGTCTGATAATTCACAAATAAATTGTATTAAAACCTCTTAAATCAGTGCTTGTGATTACAGAACTTGTTCAAAATCAGCAAGTTTAATCGCAGCTCAGCCTCAACCACAGGTTGAAGTAACGGACCAAAGACTATAAATACATTAAATATGCCTAAAAGCATCCATAAATGACGAAATAAATAAGCTAAACAAAAATTGGTTACTCCCTCTATAACACTTATACATGTATAAGTGTTATAGAGGGAGTAACACATTTTTTGTTAGCTTATTTAATTTTCATTTATGGATGCTATTAGGCATATTTAATGTATTTATTGACATCGGTCCGTTACTTAAACCTGTGGCCTCAACCTGTAAACATCCAGATTTTAGCATGAAAACTGAGAACAGCAGCAATGCATATAAATAGTTTGAGCATGTTCTCCAAATTCATACTCAAAATCACACAGTTTGATGTAGCTTTGCTCAGCCTCGGCCAATCAAGCTGTGTGATTTTGAGCATGAGACTACCGTAGTGTTTGGTCATACAAATATACGGAGATATAAGGCCCCATTCCCCCTCGAAAAAGTATATTTTTGGATTTCATGTATTTGCTGTAGCAATATAGAGGATCATCAAATGAATGCATTATTGTATGCAATATCAAAGCGTTCCCTGTAAAGAAACAGACGATACACAACATTTACCCCAACGTTAAGTTCATGAACATGCTAAGTTTGTGGCCTTGAGCTTGGGGTAACGGTTGGGTGCTGGGCCATGGATTTGCTAAAACATGATAGAGGGTCATCTGAGGAATGCATGTGTGAAATATCAAGGCGTTCCGTGAAAGTTAACGGATGTTATAATAAATTTACCCCAACGTTAAGTTTATGAATGTGCTAAGATTGTGACCTTGACCTTGGGGTAAAGGTTGGGTTGTGGGTCAGTCATGGTATTGCTACAACATTATATGCCCTACCCATGCTGCCCAGGAGCCCAAGGACAAACTACTTTAAACGTTTTGTTAAAGTTTTACGTTATAGTTTTTCAAATTTCTATATCTCTGACCGCTTGCGATATCAACCTGAAACTTCATATACAAATTGATCACCATGCATGTTTTCATTGTATACCCTACCCATGCTGCCCAGGAGCCCAAGGTCAAATGACTTAGAATTTTATTTATTAAAACTTATGCTAAAGTTTGTTTTCAAATTGATTTATCTATCTGACCGCTTGCGATATCAACTTGAAACCTCACATACGCATTGATCACTATCCATATTTTCATTGTATACCCTACCCATGCTGCCAAGGAGCCCAAGGTTAAATGACTTTGAATTTTTATTTTAAAGCTTACGTTAATGTTTTTTCAAATTGTTATATCTCTGTGATTGCTTGGGATATCAACTTGAAACATCATATACACATTGATCATCATCCATATTGTCATTGTATACCCTACCCATGCTGCACAGGAGCCCAAGTTCACGGTCAAATGACTTTAACTTTTTTGTTAAAGTTTTACGTTAACGTCTTTCAAATTCAATTCAATTCAAATTAGCATCCAAACATTTATTGTGACTATTAATAAACAAAACATTGCGTTGCACATTTATGTAATTTATCTCTGTTTCCAATTGAGAATATGATGCGAAATTTCATATAAACATTTATCACCATTTATTGTGATTAATAAGCATACTACAACTGTCCAATACCCAGGATCAATCCAGGCGTCATCAGGGAGCATTTGTCGGATTTACCGAACATCTAGGTTTTTGAAGGTTTTTGTAACAGTTTCTCAAATCACCGCCCTATAGGTTTCGCCCCGTCCGTCCGTCTGTCCGTCCGTTTATATTTTGGAAGTTTTGTTTCTCAAATCAACTATAGGGGCCCTGAGAGCGTCGACAGACCACACTTTCTAGTTCGTATTTTCTACGTGAACTGGTGAAAGGCAGTTGCAGATACATGCAGCCAATGTGGATGTATGCATTACAACAATAACAAGGTGTATGATCACGTGTTTACAACAACAACAACAAGTACTGAAACTTCCAGAATCCATCCGATTCAAAGTACGTATTATTTTATGTTCTTATTACGTAACGGATTTTGATGAAATAAGGCGCATCAAACGCGTCTTGTTAAGCTGCATATGGTCATGATGGTGGTCTCTTCCCGATATGACTTAGATCACATTAAAACATTAGAGTGTAACTCATGTTCCGCTGTCTTTTATACTGTATTTATCATTTATATGTAATTATCCTTTATCATGCTGCAGAAAACAATAAACAGACCACAAATATAGCATATTTTTCTTATTTTCCATGAAAACACATCTTGGTATTTCATTAGACTAATGAAATGCCAATAGATGTTTTCATTTCGAAGTAAACTATTCAATAATTGCTGTCTGTTGATGTGTAAACGGTAGTGTGAATTTTATTTGTCCCAATTAAAATTTTTAAATACTCAATTGCTTCAGAAATGATGGATCCCGAACGGAGACGTGGCTTGGCTCTCACGCACGTCTTTTGGCATTCTTATATGTGAGGGTTTAATCTGGTTATACACTGTATGGCACCAGTAGCCTATTTCATCAACATTGCAAAGTATACTTTAGTAGCAAAGTATACTTTGAGGGAGAAATTTTCAATTTTATGATAAATTTATTAATTTTTATTATACTGAATTTATTACATTATCACAGCCAATTTGGCTGTGATAATGTAATAAATTCAGTATAATAATTCTGTATACTTTTATTCATGAAATATATGCATTTGTTAGTTATATATTAAATAATGCATTTCAGGAAAAATAAATGATTACTCCCTCAAAGTATACTTTGCTAGTAAAGTATACTTTGCAATGTTGATGAAATCGTCTACAGGTCAGGTTTTTCTAATTTCAGGGCTGAATATATATACTTGGCAAAACGAGAAACGTCCCTCTTTTAAATGCGAAATTATTCGTGTCTACGTACATGTACTATGAACAATGTATATATATGTGAGATCCTAGCGATGTTGAGAATACGACTGTGTACAGTTTACCACGTGTCCACCGTGTATATTTCGCTCTCGAAGCGAAACGCTGTTTACCACCTTTTCCACGTGCAACGTGAACACAAGGTAATACATATTGTGAGTACACACATCGTACGATTCGTTTGAGATCTTGTTTGAAAAATTAAAAAAGCTTCTCATTGATTCTCTGTTTTCATTATGTCACGGCTTTATGAAAAGGACAGAAATCAGGCAATTGGGAGGTTGTTTTGACGGCACGTGTCGTTGCACGTCGGTTTGGGTGCTGCAGGAAAACGATTGAGTGACTTCTGGCACGCTATAGGAACACTGGAGATGTTCGAGACAGTCTTCGAGCTGGTAGGCCTCGTGTGACGACGGCAAGAATGGACCGTTACATTACGTCAACGCCTTTTTGCCAGCCACCTTCACGGCTCGGCGTTACGGGGTCTCTGGGCAGACAATCCGTAATCGGTTACGTCGTAGCGCACAACCAATCACAGCTCGACGCATGTACACTGGTCATGTCAAATACGACAAAGAAACCGCACTCATTTCTTTATCGAATGTCCAGATGTCTCGGGGGGAAATAAATTCGGTATTTCAAAATCGTAGTTCAATAAACTCTATTTGTGGGCCTTTGTTTTAACTGTTGTTACTGATCAAATAACACTCGCATATATCCAGTAGCCGATTTCACCAACATTGCAAAGAATACTTTTCTAGCAAAGTATACTTTGAGGCAGTAATCATTTATTTTTCCTGAAATGCATTATTTCATATAGAACTAACGACTGCATATATTTGGTGATTTTAAGTATGCAGACATGTTATACTGAATTTATTACATTATCACAGCCAAAATGGCTGTGATAATGTAATACATTCAGTATAATAAAAATTAATAAATTTATCCTAAAATTTAAAATTGCTCCCTCAAAGTATACTTTGCAAGATAAGTATACTTTGCAATGTTGGTGAAATAGGCTACTGATAATGGCCGAACGTAGGAAACTCTTGCTACAATGAAAACTCTGGTTAATCAACATGTTTAGTTTATAAATTGTATTCGGATATTGTCGGAGTTGTTTTTTTTTGCATTTAAGTTTCCAATTTGTGATTATTTGTTAAATTCCATTCCAATATATTTGTATGGAACGCCGAAAGTACATAAACTCAAATAATTATTGCTAGCTCCAGCTAGCATTAACTATTTAGAGCTAGCTCGCCTCACCGGAGGCGCTGCGTTGTGTCCTTGAGCAATACACTTTAGCCACACTGCTCCAGTTCACCCAGCTGTGAATGGGTACCGATAATTCGTAGTTGCTCTGTAAATACGAATTACCGGCTTCTCTCAAAATATCTCTACCTCCGTTCTTTCTCCCATTCTTGGGAGACGGCATGCAAGGTCCTAGAGCCAGTGCCGCCGTTAAATATAAGCAAAAAAAAAAAATAGAGCTAGCTCCATATGATTTAGAGAGATCTTCAAATGATTGAGAGTTTGCTCTAAATATTTAATGCTAGGTTTAATTGTTGAGTTTATGTAGATTTGGGGTTCCATATAGTTTTGGACTATATTCCGGATACGAATTAAATATGAAGCATAACAAAGAGCAACACCTCCATTACTTACTACATTTACAGTATATGTAAGTGGTTATTCTCCCGGTTGTACATCATTGTGTCGATGCATGCATCTATCCCTGTGTGAGTTTGACGAAACTATACTGCATGGTACTCCACATAATATGTGGCTGTGACTGGAGAAATTGGGCTTATAGATCTTGTAGCCAGTGTAGATCCATATAAGTCGGTGTATACGCATATTCAAATCAGGCTCTGCGCTGTTCGCCATTGCATCAGTAAATTATCCGTCATGCTTCTAACAATTATAAATAATACATCTTTGATACATTTTCGAGTTTTTGTTTCTGCAGTTACACATCACGCTAAAGCTCGCGGATTATCTCCTCGTACATGCGGACGAACCGTGGTCTAACTGTGGCGTAGTATACATCGTTGGCTGCATAACTGGGATATGTGATCAGAGGCTAC
>CM055274.1:25869339-25916875 GCA_029237695.1 Conchocele bisecta
TCAGAGGCTACGCTCAGCCTGGTCACAATTCCTATAAGCCCCATTTCCCTAGCCACAGAGAGTATGCTCCAGATACATGTACGACCATGTTTACAGACCGATCAGTTGACTGACAGACCGATCTGCGCATGGGCGATCGATGTATCTCCCGAACATTTTCGGTCAGATGATAATACATACAAGGCGTGTAATTAATAAAATCATGGGCTGTTGCACTTACTGTGGTTATATGAGTGACAACCGGTATGTTTAAAGAGCGTGGACTCAGATGGACTAATCGCAATCGTTAAACAGACCAAATAGTCACGTATCAAAGTAACGCACCATCCCGCGGTTTTATTACTTACATGTACATTTACATTGCATTTTTTGAACTATAAATAAACAAATATTGCTATAAAATGGAGAACCATCTTCTTTACGCTTTTTCGCATTGCACGGAACAGCGACGTGCTGTCGGTGCGATTACATCGTGGGGATTAATGCCGTCAAACAATTTGTAACCAACCAACAACGTGAGTGGAGAAATGAGGCATATTTACATTTGCGGCAAGCGTAGATGCAGTTCTGCCTGAGCATCTGCTCAGTCTGACCAGGATCTGCACTGATCGAAATTAATTAAGTGAACACTTGTCCTGCTTCTAACAAACAGTATAAGTTCTTACCATGCTGTAGGAAGATCAGGACCTAAACTGGTCATAAGTCCCATAAACCCAATGTCTCCAGCCACAGCCGCACACCATGGGTTCTGGATGTATGCTCTTCTATATCGCAGCATTTAGTTCCTTAACAATCCAATATGTGACCAATAACATAATTATAATTAACCAGATTTATAATGAAGTCTCCTATGCCAATATCGGTGTTCCATTTCCTGTCGATCAGGTAGTCACGAAATCAGGTAATATAAGTTGGGATTGGGATTGGGATTAAATCGTGCAATATTTGAAATACGTGGAACGCGATACTGGCCAGCGATTGTCGTAGACATCAGTAGCCTATTTCACCAACATTGCAAAGTATACTTAGCTAGCAAAGTATACTTTGAGGGACAAATTTTCAATTTTATGATAAATTTATTAATTTTTATTATACTGAATTTATTACATTATGACAGCCAATTTGGCTGTGATAATGTAATACATTCAGTATAATAATTCTGCGTACTTTTAATATCAAATATATGCAGTAGTTAGTTCTATAATGCATTTCGGGAAAAATAAATGATTACTCCCTCAAAGTATACTTTGGTAGATAAGTATGCTTTGCAATTTTGATGAAATCGGCTACTGGGCGAAGTATAAGGATAGTTAGTGTTCACATATTGGACTTTGAAGGAACTAAATGCTGCAGACGCTAGCGCTCCATAGCATTTAATTCCTTACAAGAGCAATATATTAACTGAACAATAACATATACCTATACGCACACGTTGTTTATCAAAGTACATGTAACTAGCTTCCCAGGAAAGGGCACTATCTGCTAAATTAAATTATGTTTGTATCCGTCTACAAGGCAGAAACGTACTATATACACTGTGATTGAATAGTGGCTGTAAGTAAATTGCCCTGCATGCCACCTGCTCGAATACTCGTATACATTCGATTTTATTGCGCTTGTAATCTACAGTGAAACCTCTCTAAACCGGACACCCTCCCAGGGTGTCCGGCTTAGAGAGGTTTCACCGTAAAACAGACATTTTATTATTCTGAGTTATAGTTGTGTGCTACGCGACCACGAACAGACAGTTTTCTTTCTGCGTTTACTCAGCACTTGGTCATCGTATGGATATGAGGATGTGATAATACAGTTAGATCACGTTCGTCCGCATGTACGATCGATAATGCACTCGCTAAAGCTCGCGCATTATTTCATCGTACATGCGGACGTACCGTGATCTAACTGTGGCATATACATGTACACTGATATAATATCTGCCGTATCTCAGACTGGCATCATGAATAATGGTAGGTGACCAGTTACACATGTATTGACTTCTCTTTAACTATTGCATGTTGGGAAATTTGTGACCTATAAATAGTTGAAAAATCCGACGACAGTCCATTATATTTCTTTTATTTCTCCCTATGAATATCATGAACGTGTCTAGGAATTTTATTTGATTTGCATTGAGCCCGGAGGGCACAATTCTAATGAAATTCCATGACATACAGAGATAAATACGAAACATACTCGTAATTCGTTGGATGTTATTTTCACTGCTAGCATGCACAGAGGTAAACATGCTGACTACACATGTTTTGCATACAATCAGCTTTGGCAGTGCAGCTAGTGAATTGTGCATTTTAATGTATATACACACTAGTGTGATAGATTTGCAAATGAGACCGTGAATGGGTCATTAATACAGCTTCAACATATGAAGCTGTGCATATGTAATTATTAAACTCTAGCTGTTGTGGCTATTTAGTACGATATTTATTAAATAATTTTACCGATTTCATAATACATAATGTCATCACTTCTTATCAACGCATTAAGCTGGACGTGTAACAAGTGTCATTTGAATCATCATTTAATAAAATTATGTATTAAAATCCTCTATATAAATATGCATATGTACAACTATGACAATAATTATGTAATTGTCCACCAATCTAATAAACAAACAACTGTGTCAGTTAGACATTCGGCGAAATGCGAGCTGAGAGGTTCTGAGTTGTTGATTAGGTTTCCAATAGAAGCCGGAATTAATAATATTGTAGTCGCCGCCATAATGGCCGTTCAGGTTCGACCAGTTACATCGCTTGTACCAATAACCAGCGTGTCTCTCTTGGGCACAGTGTACCGACGGAATATCATCCCTGTCGTGGTCATATGTGGAGAACGCCTGCCCATTGTGTGCATCGTTTGCAAGCCCTGCTTGGTCTATAACGAAAACATAAGTGTATATAGCGTGTCGAACACACTAGGCTCCTTTACACAACAAATCGTGCGACAGTCGCCCTTTTTACAAGCAATAATACCATAAAATATACAATTTGGACCGGATTTATTTTAATAAATTCAAAGGGAAATAACTAGCTAGATCCCTCATTGTGCATGCCACTCCGATACAATATAATATCACACGGGGATACTGGTACTGTACATGCATCTGGTTTTCTGTCATAATAACAGTGGGGATTGTTGACGGTGCGCACTTGAACAATATTAACTAAATGATATATCAGCAAATATCCATCATACGTCACATTCAAAAATGTAGTACTGTATCGATCAAAGCTTTACACGTCGAATTACCATCGTACGAAGGGGGAATTCTATCAAAGAAACAATGGGCGTAGTTGCTAAGTTACACATAGTTTGATCTTAGATTTGTAAATACATAAACATTCCACACACTGAGAGAGTCTGGGTGTCCAGTTTCGAGAGTGTCGGTGTACTTTCCATTCGGTATGGCGGTTGCAACTTCACATTGCCTGGACAACATAATACAAATAGTAGTTCAGTCTACTGTCTGTTTCACGAAACCTGCCTAAATGTTACGACAATATGAACCCCATGATGGAGTTAGCCCCGTTATACTACCGACATCTTCAATTTGATATGTGGCTGAAGAAATGGGTGGATCCAGATTACCCTGTGCATCCGCAATCCGATCACGATTTGCCCGGTACACTCATATATCAGGCTACAGGAGTATGATATTTGTGAAGGAGCCACACTGGTCAAAAATCCAATACGCCCCATTTATCAAATCACAGCCAGAAGTATGTACCATCTGTTTTTATCAGACTTACCTGAACTTGCCGTCCCGCTGCCCGACGACACATGGAGCCTGTAGTAAAACGGACTGCCGAGGGAGAATGACCCGTACCTGACGTACAACTGAAGTCCTATGGCCTCCGTCAGGTTGACCATTAGCTCTGATGTCCCATTAATGGTCATCCAGTACACAGACTCCAAACCTACAACATTAAGACCTACCGGAATACAGATATTCCTGTTTTGGCCCTGATGTTCATTTGTTGACGTTCTTTCTTTGATAAAATGGTTCCGGTCACACCCAGATGTACGATTAGCATATACATACATATTACATGTACATTTAGTGTAGCATAAACGGTCCGATAGGTTGTGAGTTCGAGCATTGATATAGTGATTATATATTATTTAATAACTTAATACGGTATATAAACTTGGAGAGGCGCTCTATCGGAATAATTAAAACTATTGAAATTTGTACAAAATATTAGGGCGACATGTGCCAGCCATGTCTGCTCACCTCAATGTTCAATTTTATGTAAATTATCTGTTCTTATATAAGGGATTTTCCCCACATCCGGACCAGCAAAATACATGTACCCGATTCGATTCCGTTAACCCACTGGCAGGTAAATTGACCTTACACGTAGGTGTTGAGACATTTAAAAAACATTAACCATTTCAGCACCACAGGCCTGTTCAGTGGGATTGGCAAAAAGTGCCAGTGTAGATCCAGTGAGCCGGCTCATGACGAGCCGTCTCATCAGAACCTGCACATTTTGCAAATACCTTTCATAATTTTAATAGCAAAAACATCCCCTTTCATAAACTAGTCTGAAGATCTGTTTGTGACAATTGGATTGGCTACAAATTAACATATCAAAATCCGTTCTAGTTTCTTAGCGGTGAAAGGGTTAAATAAGCACAGTGTGTGGCATATTGTGTACAATTCATAGAGGAATTTTGTTGTTTTCAGTGTAAGATCGAATTATGTTTCATCGCGTGAACACCATCTGCAGTATTTTCACGAGTGGCGAAGCCACAAGTGAAAATATAACGTTTGGTGTTCACGAGATGAAAGATAATTCGCCGATCTTACACTGAAAACAACAACTGTTCTGTTTATTTTACGACCATATAACAGTATTTACGCTCTTTGCTGATTTAGTATTTACATTAACACCCGCATCGTACCTCTAGGACTTCTCTAGGAAACCTGTGGGGGCCTTATTTATCAGCATAACCAACTTACTAAAATCAGTTGTTGCATACAAAATAATTCCATATTTAATAATTTATTATGCTGATATTCGTCTCATAATATTAAAATATAATAGATAAAATATATTTTACACAAATAATTAAACAATCACATAATACGATTATCAATAATACACATTTCATAAATATAATTTACAGTTTAAACCACGCCCAATGGCGGCCATAATGATTGTGGTTCATACCGTGTCGATCTGGATTTAAAATGACTAACGAGAGTACTACGAGAGTATCAACAGGTTAAACAGATTTACTCAATATCACTGTACTTCACCAAATTTTGATCGTTTGTAAGGCAATTCAAGGAGCTGACCAGAATTCCTACTGTCACCAGGGATGAAATAACGTTTTGCTACAATTGCTAACATTTGTTGTAAGATTGGGTAATTCACCTGGTACGTCATGTTGCAGATCAAGAACAGAACATTTACTATGGAAGTATACAAGTACGTATTAATAATGGACACAGCATAATAACAGGTACTAACAGGTATTAATTCGTTCCCACGAAATAACAATTCGTTCCCTCGAAATAACAATTCGTTCCCACGTTATAACAATTCGTTCGCTCAATTTAACAATTCGTTCCCTCGAGTTAACAATTCGTTCGTTTCCACGATATAACAATTCGTTCCCCCAATTCGTGGGAACGAATTGTTAAATTGAGGGAACGAATTGTTAATTCGTGGGAAAGAATTGCTAATTAGTGGGAACAAATTGCTAATTCGTGGGAACTAATTGTTAAATTGAGGGAACGAATTGTTATTCCGTGGGAACGAATTAATACAAAAACAAAAGTATTCGTCCCCTGCGGGACTCTGTAAAATAGAATGCTGTACTTGCTACGAAAATGTAGCCACCTTTGCACCGGAAATATCACAGGTTTTGTAAATAATTCCTATGCCAATATTCTAAGGTAGACACTCACATGACTTCTCTCAGATGTCTCAGCCACTACTGGAGCAATTGTAATGCAAATTCAGCAGACACCATGGAAGTTGCACAATACAACGACTCAGTCCTCAGATATATCATCATGAGTTATGTACATTCTTCTATACATTCTTCGGGCACATGTGTATGCGCTTTAATGCACTAAGCTGTCGTATAAGCTGATTGCTCATGCATATACTTGTAACATGCCATGCGATTTAGTACTTTGGGACATCTGCGTATGGTAGCAATATATATTTACGAGAATACAAATAATTCAGAAATCAAATCATACTTCCCTACTTGTAACAGGTCTATAATTCGTTAGCTAACTGCCACGTACCCAACCAGAACTCGCCATTCAGGTCACCAAATCCAGATTCGTAGTCTGAAAAGTTTCGGTAGAAGTCCACAGAGCCATTAAAACGTCTTTGGAACACCTGTAAATAGGTTAAACAATATAGCCGACATATGTGTTACAATTTCAAAACTAGAAAATCGCATCTGTAGGACACATAAGCTGCCGCCTCGCCCATGGCAGCTTTTCACTAACACAGTCTGTGTTTGATTTAATCAAAATTGATAGTTGTAAAATGGCTATAACTGTCATTAATTGCCTGATTTATATACTAAAGACTTTCGCGCTACCAAAACTAAGATACCCACTAACTGTGCTTGAGATGAAACAATAAAACGGATATATGATGTAATGTATGATTTTCTTTGTGACAATAAGCGAGATAAAATATCACGTAAAGCCATAATTCCAATCAGTTACTATGAAAACTGTGGACTGAAAATAATAAATATTCATGGTTTTATCAACTCACTGAAACGCTCATAGATAAAACATTTGAAATGTATACCGAATCAATTAGAAATAGCATACAATAACGAGCTTAAGAAATATGTTTGACATCATATTTCAAAGTAATATTAATGAGAATGACGCAAAGCAATTATCAAACAAGTACACCATTTTCTCGTGTGGCAAAGTTAACTTCAGAAATTCAACTATCAATGTAGCAACACATGAGATCGTATGGCACAACTCTAACATTAAAGGTACATGCCCACTCAGTATCTTATAATATACGGAGACAGATAGTTTTGTATATCTGTAGATATGACATTTTCTGGCAAAATAAAGAGTCGTTCGCCATTACCGGACGTATTGATTATTATTATCAATCTTATATCAGACGTGAATTTATACACTGATATCAGGGGCGATAACCGTATTTCCTTAACATGGTAAAGGACAATTCGGTTTATTCTCTGTATATATTGTTTGATGTACAATGATCATACTTTATAATCTGTCGAAAATATTATTTTTTCAGCTGACGCATTTAATTAGTATAAATAATACCAAAAATGGCATGCCTCATTTGCATATGAAAATAGCCCGATACCACCGCGAGTCACTATCACTTAAATAAATATTACTAAACGATTGTATCTGCATGGCGGGTACTCTTATTTTTTATAACTGGTGGAATAGTGACACAATTATACACTCATTTAATTCCTATAAAGAACATTGTGTGCCTATTGAGTGGACATGCACATGAAAGAGCTAGACTTAGTACCATAGTTGATACAGATTGGTATATACAAGGGTAGTATGTACATGAAGCATATATGCGATTTTAGAGCAAACGATTTGTACAGTTTCAGTGATTTGAAGGATACATAATGAAATACATGCTGGCGGCTTCTTAAAATACAAATTAAAGAAATAGCGATGATAGTTAGCAAGTTGTGCGAATACGACATGTTGTGAACAGCAAATATTTGTCAGAATATCACTTTGCAAATAATTAAAATGTCACTAATATGCCAACAGTTTTATAACCCACACCACGCTGCACCCTTCTCTATGTACATGTATCATACCGTCCAGCCACCGCCGGGACTGTCCATGTCACAATAAACTTGTCGCTCCTTTAGCTGGCCGTACACGCGGACACTTATGTTATACACGCCCGTTGTCTGGAATCCGGCCTCGTACACGTCTCGGCAGTCATGGAAAACTGCAGAAAGATGAACACATCTGGACAGTTTAATGTTCGAAATGGTGGAGTTTAATTTTTCGACACTGAGCTGATAGTCTCGGCCGATCCAATTGGGTGATTTCAGATACGACAGTATACAATGTGAACGGACATCGTTATAAGCACGTGATCTACACGTAGATGGCATGTAAGATGTTCAGTGTTCTCTTTCGATTGACATGTAGTTACGACCTTTGACATTGACTAATAATTTCAGGAAATTATACTTACGATGTTTTGACATTTACATAAAATTAGATACACAAGCACAATAACTGTGTTTTAAAACAAAATACCCACTTTGTATTCTGGTTTTCCAATGTGTACTTCAGTCTGTCTGTGCATTTTTCCATATTTCCCACCAATCACTTGTATAATTATGCTGTACATGTATACTTGCGCAACATTGTTTTCAGGCACGTTATAACTACATTCGATGTCTTTTAATATAATGGAATCGGGACGATTTCAATGTGCTGCTACTCTCTGGTTTTCACGAGAAATTGAAATAAACCAGCAGCCGATAACGGTCTGCCCATATTGCTTTGTTTTCAAGTTTTAATAATTCCGATATTTCTTCTTAATTTTCAGAGACTGCAACGCTTGCCGATGATGAGACTGCCCAGAATTTATATTATCAATGTTTATAGTTTCATCATCAAAGGACACATAATGCGTTCTATGTGGCTTACGCTCAAGCACAGACATAGTAATCGATACAAATAAGAAATCTGAATCCATCGTGAAATTGATTGAACAACGTGAAAAGGGTGCCTTCTCTAACAAGAAAAACATTACAACTTCATAAAATATTACTACTATTCCTCATTTCCACTCACAACCCCTCGATATACAGTACTTTGGAAGCACCAGGGTAAATGTTAACTTCTAGAATTCAAGTTCCATTCTCACTGTAATAACGGTTGCTAACATATAACAATGTTGTCTAGGGGCAAGTTAATGGTTTCTCTCGCGCACAAGCATGTCGATACATTTAACAGGAATACGCGAGAGACGTGTGACAATGAAAGTGACATTGCTGTAACACAAAACTATGAACCTACCCAACATATAATACAGGGAACACATTGTGACACTGACTTTGATAGTAGTGAGACACAGAATAATGAGCCTGCCAGATATGTAATACAAGCTGGTAAAATAATACAACATACACAATTTACTGAACAGAACGAACCTGGTCAGCAATAATGTAGTTACAACTCTGACGATTTAGTTAGCGACCTGGACTATAACCCAAAATATGACAACGAATCTTCAAGTAAATGAGGTGCTACATATATTAATCATGATGAGGAAGTCCGGGCGAAACAGGAGCCATTGCCAGGAAAGCGAAAGAAAGTAAGACGGGAGGCGGCGTATGAAAATAATATAGTTAAACAATTAAGAAGGGAAGGCAAATCATATAAGGGAATGAATAAAGGGGAAGACGGTCCATGGAAGTTTTGTGTAGAGAGGGCAGGCGCATACTTACTCCCCAAACTTATAGGAAATGTGATCGTCGAAAAACAGTAGCATATCGCCAAATTAAGGAAGAAGTACGACAGGCCATTTTCACAAATTTCTGGGAGAACATGGCATGGGAGCAGCGTAAGGTAAATACACTAGTAGGTACAGATGAGCCTAGACGAAAGACAAAAGGTCAAACAGCAGAAGGCAAAAGAGTCATGTATACTACTTGATGAAGAATGACCGACGAATCAGCGTTTGCAAGAGTATGATTCTTTCAACGTTGGGAATTGGAGAGAAGGCTGTAAAACTATGGGTGCAAAATTCAACAGCTGGAATCCCACCAAAACGTAAATGTATGTATATCGCGATTAAAGTATGATCACTATAACTATAAAACAGAGACAATGTCAAATTATCCTTTGAGAATCGCTAAACACAACTACTAGACAGATATGAAGCAATCCAAAACTAGATTGCATTTTTGTGGCTTTTTGGTCTGAATTGTGTGTGATTTCTAATTCACTAGGTGTAATACACCTCTATTCAATATATGTGATCAATGTGTGTCTGATATGCAGGTTCAAACACTTTGCGAATGTTTTTCAATGTGGGTGAAATAGGTTTGTGGTATCTCAATGGCGAAATCGACCCTTTTGGGTATTTCACCAGTTGACCTGCAGGAATCTATATGATCTGCAGTAATTTGGTGGACAGAGCATAATATGTCACCATATTCGGATACCATGCTTGATGTTCTGAATAAATATTGTAATATCAGTACCTTAGATCATTAAAGGGGCATTATAGGATGTTTTCAAAACATGATAAAGAACAACATGTTTTCATCATGGCCCTGTCGGAGCGGTTTAACCGAAGATATATGACAATACTAGAACGGCTGAGTTGTTTCTATTTCCACCTACGTAGGTATATAACAATCATATTTCATATCTTGTTGCGTTCAATAAGATAGAAAATATCATATTTATGTAGCGATATCGGTGAAAATATAAACAACTCGGCGGTCCTAGTATCGTCATATATATTGCATTAAGCCACTTTACACCGAGCCATGATGAAAACATGTTTTTATTTTTGTTCAATTTCTTTATTCAACAAAATCCTATACTGAGAGAGAATTCCTAGAAGCATTGCCGAAAATGGAATCGCATTATTGCAGAGCGAGTACTACAAATACTTATCTAGAGCCAGTGTTTGAGTCATACACAGATCTATATAAATAATACAAAAACTTGTGTTCATAAAAAGATAGGCATGTGTGTAGCATAACAAGTTTTAGGACTTTCGATGACAAAAACTTAAGTATCGACAATCCTAAACAAGGTCAGTTTGATACATTGATTTGCGTTTCAATCTGAAAATCTGTCGGCGGAATAATATAATTTCCACATCGCTAACAAAGATTCTGCAAGAAGCGAAAAAAACAAAGACATAGATTCTGCAATGAAATACAGCTCTATTGAGGTGTAAACCTTAGACCTACAGACCGTACTCTTGTGTCCGCGGTTGAATGCAAGTGCACTCTATTACAAGACCAAGTTGTTATGTCAAAACGTTACCATTTTCGATCTGAAAACAAAGCATGTGAAATGTTATTTTGGAATGAGTCCCAATGTAACCTGACAGCTGATTCGTTTGCCTCGTGTGTAGCAAAGTACACTGAAGGCATTTTGAGCGAGGAAAACGATGTGAAACAGTTTATGTTCTACTCTGATGGATGCACTTACCAACATAGAGGTATTACAATGTCCAACACACTCTGTCACTTGGCGAGAAAGCACAACATTATGATACCTCAGAAATATATTGAAAGAGGCCACACTCAAATGGAGGTCGACCTTGTTCATAGTCAGATCGAGCGAAAATTAAAACGGAAACCAATATACGTACCGCAAAATTATATGGATGAATGAGAAAATGCTCGTACCAGTCAGCCGTATAGGGTTGACTATGTCAATCACAACTTCTTTCAAAAGTACTCACAGTGAAAATATTACTCTTCAATTCGTCCGGAAATAAAAGTCGGTGACCACATATTAAAGTGCTCAACTACAGCCCAAACGGTGAAATAAAGTACATACTGAAGTTCGATGAGGACTACTCTGGCCTTCCACGGAAGGCCAGGAAACAATGACCGGATGTACAACACGGTGAAGGTGTCATGGAGCCAGGCCTTCTACATGCAGGGCCATTGGCCATAAAGCAGACGAAATATAATCATCTGCAACAACTGAAGCACGTCATTCATGCGGACTACCACACATTCTATGATTCTCTGCTCCACACAGGAATGCTAAACTAATAACTACAATATATTCTAATGTGTTGACATGTGTCATAGTTTGAACTATGTTTTCAAATGTTAATATCGATTACTCTATTGTGTTCCGTTGGTTATAGGCTCACAACAAGTTACGTGGTTGTACTTTATTCGGGCTATCTGTCTGTGTCCGTCCTAAATATTAGACGTTAGATAAATCGTTCACTATTCGTGTTTTTTTCTTTATGGATTATTTTGATATTTCACACACTTTTTTTCATAACGGTTTTTAACCCTGCTGAGTTGGTATTCCATAAGCAATTGGCTACTTAAAAAAAAGTGTGTGATATGTAATCTACAAAACCATACATATTATTCTGATATTGACTGATTTATTTCTTCATTTTCTATAACGTGAGATACACGTACAGTAGCAAATACGTGTTACATCATAATTGCGCATTGAATGAGTCGTAAATATTTTGACTTGTGTTACATTTTGGAACGTTTCTTTCCAAATATGGCTAGTTTCATGTTTTTTAAATCATAGACATACTCTCAGAATACTGATTAGACAGCTCATTATGAGTAAACTGATCTACACTGTTTGCTGAAATTGCTAATGCGCAATAGATGTGCATTTATGAACTGTATGTACATGTATGAACAGGCAGATAACATAATAATGACGAATTTATGTAAATTATTAGGCTCTCCAAATTTATGTCAAAATTATGTCAAAATGTCGTAAGCGAAATTGTCTTTGTCATCGCAGTGTCAAAAGCTCGTAACTGCATTTGCATACCCCACACATATGGCACACTAACTAGTAAGCATGTATTACTATTTGATAATGATAATATATTCAAATAACAATAAGTATGACCATAGAAGTAATATGTAAACAATACACTTTCTTTGTTCTCCTGAAAATTGTGAAAAATGCGGATACGACCTTTTTACACTTCGTCATCATGATCAGTGCACATCAGCAAATAAATAGAGATAATAAATAATTGCTTCCGTTAATATTTTGAGGAAAAACTGATATCGCCACTGATATCAAACTGAATCCCTAAACCGTATAATTCACACTTCCGGTAAAGATAATTAATTCTTATTTTGCCCGAGAAATTAGTCCCAACACATGGCTGAAAGTCGTAAAATCCATGAATATGTCAAACATTAATAACCCAGTAACGTGGTGTTTCCAGGCCATATTTGTAAGACATAATGACTACAAAGCGTCTGATGAAAACATGCACATTATCATAAATCATTAACATATGTTATAAATAGACACACATAACGGACACTTGTACTTTAAATACAAAAGTTGTGTCGGAGCACAATCAGATATCACTCCATATTATAAAAGTCATGGATGAATCAAAGTGTAAGAGCGGTGTATCATCCATAAACTCAGATAAATGTCAACAGGAGACAAGGCATGCTGTGTATATGTCATTTGTGCGCATTATCGTAAGAACTGCTCCGTCTGAATGCATTTAACCATGAGCAATCCAAACAAGCTGAAATACCAATAGCACCAATATCAATCAGCATTATGGAGCCTGACTTTTCCAAACGTCATTAAAGTAGAATAGAAGAAAGCCTTTGAATTCGACCCATAGTCCAAACATATATAAATGTATTCAGCAGAGTATATGTAGATGATAAACTATGATAACATACAAACTAAATGAGTATGCACCAATACATAAGGTATGTAATGACTGTGTGACCATCATTTATACATAACACTCAGTAACATCATGCGGATACACTGTCAAAATTCAACAACGGAGTTAACTCTGGATAACTTGAAACATTTGTGATATATCCATATTATTTTTTGAATATTTGAAACTTGGTTCAAGCGTACATACACTGTAACATTGATGAACATGTATTCATTCAATTAAACATATTTTAATTTATAGCTATTTGAATTAGGTCCCCATTTTTTGGGACACCCTGCAGTTGAATACTTGAACATTTACCAATAAATATACACGTGTAAATTTACCAAATTCTGTAGGCTAAGTGCAATGCGTATTAAAAGGAAAACGGGTCGCCTCCCAAAGGGACATAACTCGGGAGATATAATGTCCAAATTAAGCCAGTATATATCAATTTCCCGACTGAGTGTCGTGGGCAGGACCAAAAGGTTAAGTACCAACATATATGCTTTCAATATTGATAATATGTATTTATAATAGGTTAACAAATAAATGCAGTTGAGTATTTGTCTCAGCCGGATAAATTATTCATTATGGATAAATAACCATGAACAATCCATTCGGAATGTGCCAAGGATTATCCCTGGTGTCATTTTAAAAACTATGAATATTCTGGAAGAATATGAGGGCCCTATGAAACAGGGTAAATGAAAGAGTAATGCAACAGGACCATCAGAAGCAAAAGCGAGCAGCCGGTCGTCAGAAAGGTATGACGCTACAACAGTGACATCTGTTACCTGCAGTCAAAGTGACAGTGTTCCCATGGCTATAACCACTAACATCAGGTGTTAACATCACAACAAATAGTCAATATCTTGATAATCCACAATCAACAGATTGCCAGAACGTAAAGGAGTACGTGAATGCCACTGGAACATACACATACAGTGATGATGAAAGTGATTCAATAACAGACGAATGTGACGACATATGTGCCTACTGATCAAAACATTATAAGCCGAACTGCAGAAGTGTTGCCAGTGCATAATGTTCAAATAGTTTTCGAAAGACTGTCATATATTTGACTGAGCACGCCATAAATCTATTGACAACCTTCTCACAACAGAGACAGACAACTGTGCATAGATCTTTGTTTGCTACACTTTGTAAAGAAAATAGAGCACAGTCGAATGTTCGCGGTCGCAATATACCCACTGTTCCCAAATAATAAGTCGAAAAAGGGGAGATAATCCACCACCGGGTGTCGAATCAAACATCGAAATTCACTTTGCAGCCTCTACTCACCATAAGGAAGGCACACGCCACGTTTCAAGTCACTGGTTATTACGGTGAAGAAGTTTTACTTCTTACAAGGCAAAATTTGGAGATTCTAAGTAAAACAGGGGGGTGGGGGGGAATCCATGACCGGGGGTCAAATCATAAATCGAAATTCACTTTGTAGCATCTACATACCATCAGAAAGGCACATACCAAGTCCCTAGCTATTACAGTAACAAGTTTTACTTCTTACAAGGCAACATTGAGAAAGTCGAAAAGGGGGAGATAATCCATGACCGGGGACCGAATCAAAACTCGAAATGCAGTCTGCGCATCTACTATTTCCAGATATAGTCATGTATAATCACAATTTAAATTCAACATGTAGATATATATATAAACATACAATACAATTACTATTGTCATGTACCTTGACCTGTATCCATGTGAATTGACATGCATATATAAATGCATATATTTGAGAATGTTAATAGTTATAAGGATTTTAGAGCAGAGTTGAGGCTAGAGGGAACACAGAAAAGGAGAGAGAGGTGGAAGGTGATGATAAATTTGGATCGAGCAACGTCGTAATAAGCATTAGTATGTCTTCTACTTCGGGTCTCTATGAAACAAGAGCAGTATATGTACATAGTGTATTGTTATTCTAGTTGTATTCCGTCCCACTTTCGTTCATGTGTAGCAACTTCATTTATAGCTATTGCTCTCTCAATATCTTTATTTTTTTTAATAGCTTTTAAAATCAGTAAAGTTTGGTTACGTTTCCTTCATTTACAAGAATATATAAAATATTTTCCAAGTTAAATGCACAGGTTCAAGAACATATGTTTATGTTCATACTGTCCAAATCTTATTAAATGCCAATCTAGGTTACATGTAACATTATGATCCTTTAAAAAGGAGCCCACTTGTGACCAGAAATGCTGACTTTTATTGCATTCCCAGAATATATGTTTATTTGTTTCCTGGGCATGGTACAGAAGTCACAATTAGAATTTACTATGTTACAGTTGTAAAAGTAATCATTTGTTGCTACAATTTTCATTATAAATTTATATTGAACATTTCTTAGTTTAGAACCTATCGTGCTTTGAAAATAATGTGTGTTTACTACACGTTTTACTTCTTACAGGAAACGTGACGGATAGACGTACACAAAAGTTATGTCCAACAGGGGAGATAAGACATTTCCCAAGGGTCGGATTTAAAATTGAAAGTCATTTCCAGTATATACATTCCGTTATAAACAAACATATATACCAAGTATTAAGCTCCATCTTTTACAGTTTAATTATGCAACATATAAGGCCAATTTGCAAAGCGACACCCATGACGAAAACCATACACCCATGTTACTACAACAAGTTGGTATAATGAACCCTCAGGCTAGGAAGATCTTCGGTGTGCCTATGAAAGGCGGTATATAATGAGATATAATAATATGTACTTTACAGTTTTATCAGCTGTCCCCTTTGACCTTTCATCCATTTTCAGCACACAGCGTGAGGTGGTCGTTATTTGAAACATATACTCACTTGATGTTTGTTGCTATTTAAGATATTACACACAAAACTTATGTCACAGTATTTGAAATCATACAGAGAGTATTGCAATTATGACCAGCTTACTTACCGGATATTGGTGGCAGTGGTGATGTTGTTGTTGGTGTTGTCCTATGTGTTGTTGTATCTGTTGTTGTAGATATTGTGCTCATCTTTGATGTCAAGGTATGGCCAATGGTCGGATCTGTATAGACATAACAGCACGCACAAATTCAGAAACAAATAAATAACTAGTGTCTTTTTATATCAAATTATTTTAGGCTAGGCTAAAAACGGGTAGAAATTCCGAGGCACGAAGAGAAACTCATACAATTTCGGAGCCGAGCCGGAGACACATGATTATTTAAAAATCGATTTGTTTACATTACGGCATTACATGCATTAAGTTAGTGTTCTCATATTTGATTATTAAGGAATTAAATGCGGTATTTAGTTCCATACCAATCCAATATGTGAATAATAACCTTTTTATATTTTAACCAAGTTTTACTATGCATTTCCCATCCGAACATTGATTTTTCATGTACTTTGCAACTGTTAATGATTATAGATGAGAGTAGTAATATATAATTATGTTGGGTTAATATTATCAGGTTCGGTTCTGTAACGCCAGGATTATTCGCTTTGTCGAAATGTCCTAGTATTACATGTTCAATAGCTTTACGTGATAAACTTGATAACCAAATACAATAGCCTCAATTTATTCCATCCATTCCAGAAACAGAAAGGTTGGCGAATTTCGGACCAGCTACCGACGTTGCATTTGTGTCAACGATCCACCTCATATAATAGTAATCGAATGGCTGCCAGTGTTTGCATGCACACTATGTTTAGTATGCATCAAAGAAAAAGGTTTGCGGTAAACAAAACACGTCTGATCACAATTCATTCAATCTGAAATGGCTCTGTTACCAACTCTTGATACATGTATGTGTATCGTATTGAATGTATGCTTATACATCACTTTCACTGTCTACATGTGTGCTACTTGTACCAATGGAAGTGTGTGTATTGTGGCAGTTTCTGTTGCACACGTCCTGGTCACAGCACGTCGCACAAAGTACGGGTGTCACTTGACTCTCGAGGAATCGTCGGCCGACTACATATGCCGGTCGAGCAAAGTGTATCGTATTTGTGCACGTCTGGAATAGACCAGATAACTGGTAGGCGTTATCCGTTTATGGCTGAATTACACAAGATAATGCATTATGTTTGTATTTAGTCCAATATATCAGCTATCGGGAGTTTTGCAGAGTTACTGCCCCGAAATATAATACTGGCTGCACCCTTATCAGTGTTTCTATAACCATGATAACCCCTGACCTGTTAAGCTTTCTGATGTAGATCATGCGGTTCGCATACAGTTTCCGAACTTTTTAAAGTCACAGGAATTGTCTTAGAGTATGGTATAAGTATATTTATATACTTTTTAGACGACTATATCGATACGGTTTACATAACTGAGACACGAAAATGAACATGTTAGGAATCAATTTAGAGAAAAGTCGTCAGTTGTTATATATCTATATTTTAAGGAAGCGTCCTGGTGCCAAAGTTAAAATATATTTATCTCCTAAGATACTACGTCCTAATTAGGAGATATATCTCCTAATTAGGACTTAGTATATCCTGTGCGTCCTAATGATGACTTAGTATCTCCTAATTAGGAGATTCATGCTCATAATAGGTGATAGTAACTCCTAATTAGGAGATAAAACTATTTTACCATTGGCACCCGGACGCTTCCATAATATATGTATGAATCGAAGTATATAATGTTCATACACTTACATGTTTTAGTTTACATCCGCTGGTATATAGCGGGTCCGAATACTCCAGCCTCTGGTCAATGTAACACACCTGAGAATGACAGTGCGATTGATTTTGCATTCATATTTGATTTGATATAATGGTGTCTAACGGTGTCACGAATTGTAGCCGACTGTCATCCATCATTTGCAACACGGGTGACACAATACTAGAGCACAATACTCGAATAGCCTTGTAACGACTATCGAATAGGTCTTCGTGTGTGAATTATCGCTCCCGTGGAATACACCGCTGGAGAGAATAGCGCTTTATCCGAAACCGTGCACGTACCACCAGTATTGGATTTTGCACCGGTTACATCTGGGTGATTTACACTGTTTATGCAGACTAGGATGCTAACCTGAATACCGAGTCGGTCATATCTACTGATGACTGAATTATTTCAGATTAATTCGCCAGGTATCTCATGAGCTACACTGATTGTTAGAACATTAGTCCACTAACGCAAAATTGTAAGCCAAATGTCGGCACGGAGTTCTTATGTTGACAAGCGGACAATCGTAGGAATATTATATATTATGCACTAGAGTATGTATATAAACTATCGTATCCATATTCTAGAAGTCGGACATTCAACCATTTTCGTGATCACTTTGTGACACAAGCGTTCACTTGGAAGGCTGATAAGTACATATGTTTATTATTTACTTTAAAATGCTGCAAATAACGTCTGACCCATGCCAAGACCGACAATTCACCGCATTCTTATCGTATCTTCGATACTACTGCCATATTTCGCTTACCTGAGATATGTGGACCCATTTCGACCAAATGCTTGGTCAATAAAAGCCGTATGGCATGTATCCGCTGTTGTAGATTATCTCCTTTGACCAAACCGAAATAAATTATTAATAATTCGTGTTTCGTGTAAATGATAACGATTACAGGTTTCGCATGTGGGAGCATTCCGTGAGTATTGTAATGGAATATTATTCTCATGTGTTTTGTGCATGTCACTCCGACTAATTGCAGTAGCAATTTATTCTATTTGTAAACGAAGGGCGAACACGATTGAAATGTTTACTAAAATTTAGCTATGCATTTTATATCACGATTCAGTCCAATATCAGTCATGCGCCCTGTACTATACATGAGAATATTGCCAATGTTAACTTGTAACAAATGTAACGTGAATTTTCCGGATGACTTTCATTCACTCTATGTTGGACAAATGTAAAACTCCAATCCAAGTCGTCTGTACATTCATTGTATTAAGTCATGTACGTGTATTGTAAATAGTGAAAATACTATTGCGAACAGGATAGACCAGATCAGACAGTTCTGCACTGAATGCATGATGTATACGTCAGTAAGCTGTAATAAGGACATGATGTGAAGTATAATGTATTTAAATCACAGGTCAGCCTGTAAAAGTCTGCAGTCTGATTAGAGTCTACAGTGTTTATCATTAGTAAAATACTTGGCATAGTTGCTCTTTATTAAATTAGCCCAGTTGGCCACGGGCAGCCTGATCAGGGTAAGGCCGGGTCGCAATTAAGTGTTTGTTTACTAATGGTAAATAACTGTGAATGACGTCGATATTCACATGTATGGCAGTGAATATATATATCTTTGGGTACACTAAATATAGTGGCTGTTCATTAATGTGTTATATCGCATTCTCCGACATATGAATTCCGCCGCCCCCTTCTTCCAATGAGTGAAAATATCTGTGTGTACATTGCAATTTATCATGATTCATCATTGTAATTTACGAGGTTGTTTAGTATTGCCATGCAATCATAATACTGATTTCATGTGCTCTAATGTGACTATTATGGAGACTACAACACGTTACACTCTGGTAACAACACCGTTGGTGTTTTGTAATCCCATCCAGTGATCCAGCCAGCCAGCCAGCCAACCAGCAACGGTACGTCTATCGGGTGTTATTGCGTAGAACCAGTACGCTGCACCGATTCTATTCTGGGGTCCACTAAACGACTACGTGTACCAGCGGGGACTCTGCTCCGTGTGGACCAGGGCGTAACGAGCGGGGTTATTATTCCGGTGACGTCATTCCGTGAAAGGACGAGATGAATCTCAAAGGACGTCCACCCATGTGATGTATTCGCCCCATCCGCCCAAGTAGTCGATAATACTTAAATGTAACTTAACGACGTCATATAACGTCACCGTCATTATAGCGGAAACCTGAGTTAGATACCAGAAACTCTAAGTTCGTATCTTGAACGTGATGCACATTGTTATACGATACTTACCTGTTCCACAATCGTGAATGTGCCTTGGTTGTGTGACTGTGCCTTGGAGAATCCTCACGAGGACGTTGTCCGTACTGTCTTGAACATTCATTATTTGTCTATATCTCATTTTGTAAACACATCATCATTGTACTGTATACCTTGTTGTCTCTTTCCACAACGTGCTTGGTTTTCCGACCCAACAATAAACTATTACAGTGTCACACTGGTGTGACAAACGGCCTGTCAACAGCTAAGGTTATTTTAGGCCGGGTTGACGCCATGGGCGTATATCCCAACATGAGAGTTGACTATTTACAGAAAAAATATATACTTATTCCGCCCTGAAATTATAATAACCTGATCTGGTGCCAGTTCCTCACCACACCAGAGTCACTTAACCCCATTCTTCAAAATTAATGTGATTACTACTAATATTATTACTCTATAATGGGTATATCCGGATCCAACTATCACGTACCAGATAGCCAAACATGTACCTTGCGTTGAACCAGGGATATCGGTATTCCAGTAAGGATGAAACTCATGGTTAAATGTATGTACCCTTCACATGCTCCGAACCAACCATCCAAAGCATGCATATTCATAACCAAGGACGTAATCTACAAGAGGATATGAAACAACTCGAAATCTCGCGAAATCTGTTATACATTCGCCTGCTTAATACACTAGCCAGTGTATCATATGAAATGGCTATAAATGTACCACCATGGCGTAAGATCTAAATATCGGAACAAACACTCATCATATAACTTGTTTAATAGTTTCAGTACATTCTGAATATAGTTTTCTATGTTCAGAATTGAGTTCGTTTATTTCCATACTTTAGGCCACCGGCCCATAATACCACATAGTAATATGTGAAATAGGAGTGATAAATCATACTATAGCATGTACATGGATACGTACATCGCAATACAAACAACAGATGTATAATATATTGTGAAAATACATGTAAAGCGCCGTGAGAAAAGGAGCTCCATTCGGATTTGGACTTGTTTAATAGTTTCAGTACATTCTGAATATAGTTTTCTATGTTCAATTTCGAGTTCGTTTATTTCAATACTTTAGGCCACCGGCCCATAATACCACATAATAATAATATGTGAAATAGGAGTCACTGTGATAAACCATACCATAGCATGTACATGGACAAGTATATCGCAATACAAACAACATATGTACAATCTATTGTGAAAATACATGTAAAGCGCCGTGAGAAAAGGGGCTCCATTCGGATTTGGACCAGTGTAGCATCAGATCATACCGCGCTTCCGCACACTATGATCGGAACTCCCAAAATACAATTATAGTAATAGCAATACTAATAGTGTAGAATACATAATTGCATTTAGAATTGTAGAATGGATTGTCTATTCTCAAACGCTAGAAAAATGAACTTTGCAATATTCTGTATATCAGATACATGTGAACTCGCCATCAATCTATTAAAGGAAACAACATTTCTATTTCGAAGAAGGTCGTTATCGAAAATACATAGATGCAAATATTCACATTCAAAGAAGAAATAATATTCAGATTCAACAACCTGTTTGCCATCTTTTCTGCATATTGGGCAATATCGTAAGTATCTATCAATACCTATATACATGACGGCCGGTTTCAATAAGTAAACAATGCGTCGAACATCTGAATTTAGCTAATATTTGTTTATACTGAAACGATAAATCGACCGATAGATACTTTTCAGGCGTTAGCGCAGACTTAAAACCGGTATATGTGTCAAAGGGAGACGGCCACATTCACCGTAACCAAATACAGTTGCGGTATGCTGTGGTAAACCAAAGTATTGTTTACACAAATTAATATGTAACTTTTCTATCCGATCAATGTATTGAAACCCCCAGATTTCGGCACCGTAACAAAGTATTGGTTTAACTATTGAGTCGAATAATTGAAAAATATCAGCATGATAGGATTTCCCAAACGATCGTTGATATCGAAAAATACATGCAATCGCTTTTTGTGCCTGTTTTGACGCATATTCATGAGTCTTAGACCATATTAATTTAGGTGTCATATACAGGCCTAAAGATTTATACGCGGACACAGTTTCAATTGGATTATTTCTCACAATTACGTAAAATCCCTCCATTTCTAAAAACTATAATATTAGTTTTATCCAAATTAATTTTCATGTTGACTGTATCGCAAATTTTAGAAATACAGTCGATCTGCCTTTGTAGTTGAATGGCAATTTCACTGAAACTAGAGACATCGTCAGCATACATAGGTGCAAGAAGGTCGCAGATATCTTCTGTGACTAATATACCATGATCAAATGTACGTCTTAAATATTCAACGAGATGATATATAAAAAGACAAAATATTACAGGGCTGCATATACACCCTTGTCTTGTTCCAATGTTACAAGAGAAACAGTCAGATAATCCATTTCCAACACGTACACATGATTTTAAATTACTGTACATGGACTGCAAGCATTTTTCCATTGATCGATTTTCTCTGAAGTGCATTCCATAGAATGTTATGATATATTGAATCAAATGCCTTGGAAAAATCTATAAAAATGCAGTAAAATTGACCTCTTAATCTCGATAAGTATTTTTGCGCAATATACATAAGTGAAAACATGTTATCTACAGTGAAATAATGTTTACGGAAACCCGCCTGAGATTCGTATAAATTATCATTACACCATGCAGTCTATTATTTAAGATACATGTACATATTTTACATGAGCCAGTAATTAATGATATACCCCTATAATTCCCTGGGTCTAGCTTCGAACCAGCTTTGTGAATCGGAGTTATAATGCTTTCTCCCCAGGAATCTGGAATGTTTCCGGTGGAGAATATTCCATTAAAAAGTTTAAGTACATATGGTACAATTATCGTCATTGTATTTTTGTAAAAATGTGTACTGACTCCATGAGGACCAGCAGCGCGGTTCGAATGTACTTGATTTATGGCACGTACTATCTCGGAGTATGTGATGCTTTCATTTAGGTCATCATTTGCTACATTAACATGTATATTCACTAATGTGTCGTCAGGGATAAAAGGATCTGAGGCATGTGGTATATTTAACAAAGTATCAAAATAGTCTACCCATTTAGAACTAGGTACATACTTTTCATCGACTTTGCGTCGACTTGGAATTGTACTTTTTAATAAGGTTGCAGAACATTTTCGGACTATTCCTGGCATTTACTAAGTTATCCATTTGTGTTCGCTCAAACATGGATTTACATTTTTTGCATAAGTTCTTAAACATGTTTCATGCATGTTTATACAACTGCAAATCAGCCATGTCATTTGAAACTCTAAAACGCCTCAGTACTAACTGAAACTGTGAATGTTTAGCACAAATACAATCAATATTCCACCAAAATGGTTGGGAACTATCATGTGTCGAAATGGATTATGTATTAGGTGCATACAACATGTTATCGGCTGCAGTTTTATACATGTCAATGCAAACAGGAACAGAATCTGTGACGTCAGTGTCCACTAAGCTGTCCGTAAACTGATTCATATGTATTTGAAACTGAGTAACAAATAATTATTTACATTCTTCTTTACATATCACACGTTAATAGGCATGCACATTGTCATTAGTAGCATGTGAATTATTATCAGTGGAGCTAGTACCACCGAAAGTAAATGTACAATAAACGGGACAGTGTACTAAAAAAAACATGATGTCAATCACACCAAAAGTAGTAACATATGCAAATAAGCTATATGATGCTATCCTATAATCTACTACACTTATGCCATTATTGGCAAAACATGTAAATTCTCCAGCTATATCATGAAAAAGCCTGCCATTTAGAACATGAATACCATATGTACAACATAAGTCTAGTGAGTGACAGACCATACGAGTTATGTACAATATTATATTTAGACTGTCTCGGCATACTAAATGTATCAAATGGGTAACTCACGTCCTCATCGAAAATGTAATCAAGTGTGTCATGCGGAATTTAATCGAGGAACTGCTTTATGCGACTATTCAAGTCGCCAGCTAGAAAGAGATCAGCATACGGAAACTGACTTACACTTTCGGAGATTTGAATATTTAACAGCTCAATACCATTCGTATTATTCTCCGCATACACAGGAAAATTTTTAGGTGAAACATATGCAAATATCATAATAATATTGTGTGCTCTATTAAGTGTACCGCCATCAAGTAGCAGTACCACACAATCATTCATATTCTCAAAAATAGGCTTGATACAGCAGGATATGACTAAACAGTTTTTGACAAATACTGTAACCCCACCGGAGTTGCGACGGGCATGTCTCGATCTCTTACGTATGTAATCAAAGTGTTTATAATCCATCTACATCACTGTGATCACTAACCCATGTATCACACATACCAAAGATATCAAATTGTTTAGCAAAGTCTAAAAAGTAATTATCGTATATATATTTTGCAAAACCTTCAATATTCACAGTACATGTGTGTAAGTTAGTATATAAAGTTGTATTATCAGGGATTACATTGTCCGCTAGAGAAACACATGAGCTGTCAAGGGCTCGACAATATCCCTATCTGTCCACCCAGGTTGGACGCTTGTTCACCTCCTCGTACCGATATGTCACGCCGTCAACTACAAGTTTATCATAGCATAAGTGTGGTCATCTCCTGCTGCATTCTGGGATGCCCGATTTTGTCGGAAAGTTTTTAGACATTTTCGGCGATCCTTGTATAAGGGTAATTTCACGATAACAGGTCGTGGAGATGACCTGCTCGGCAGCCTGTGAGCGCGATCAATAGCTACATCACTTTCATCAACTCCAATGTCCGATACATACTTCCGTACTTTAGTCTCGCATTCATCCCAGGTTTCTCCTAGACTGTCCTCAATGCCATAAAACTTCAGATTTTCGCGTCGCGATTGAGCCTCAAGGTTTTCAACTTTGTCACTTAAGACGACGTTCTGCTGTCGAAGAATTTTATTTTCTGATTTTAACTGGTTTACAGAGCTCTCCAGCATATCAAATTTACTGTTCATGGTTTTTACGTCACGCCCAATTTCTAACAAGAGCGCCGTAGTATCTGACGTGATATTCGAATGACGTGATGACGTGTTATCTGACTGAGCCACCCCAGTATTAACACCCGCGCCAATAGTGTTTAAATCATACACTATAGATGCCTAATCGGAAACAAAACTGTCATTTGCAGGGGCATGTGGCAATGAGGTCCGAGAACTCTGGACGCTACCACTGGAATTCAACCACGCGCCAATATCGGGTTGGTTACGTCTCTGGGAATTCCCGGTTATGGGGGATGACCTGGCCGCCGCGGCGTATGACCCGTAATCAGTGTGTTGGCGTGTATCTGCGGCACCAGCTCGGCTCGTACTACGACCAGATCCACGACTATCCAATCCCATCGCGCTTGCACCCGTCGAACCTCTACCACCACTGTTCATGGGTCCGGGATTTAGTTCAGCACATTGGGCCGCAATATTGAAGAACAACAAACATCGGATACACAGTGACACATTGGAATAGTTTATTGTCAGACATTGTATACGCGCTTTACTTTTCACGGGGTGAGTAAAACATCCGATCCGCCAACGATACACGACTAAATCGACGCCCATCCTGTCACAATGTCACGCTACCGCCAATCAGCTGAGTTGTGTTAACTATTTACTATAGGAATGAATGGCCTTTTTGTGGAATTTATCGGGGTATAAACTTGGAAAAGTCGCGGGAATACTGGACGAAGGCTGGAAGGCCTCGTCCAGTATTCCCGCGACTTTTCCAAGTTTATATCCCCGATAAATTCCACAAAAAGGCCATTCATTCCTTATAATTCCAGCATTTTAAATAAATTCATCAAGAAAATGTGTTTATTTTCCGTTTTCTTAAGAATTATTTTAACTGCGCCTGACGGTTACGGAAAGTAGTTCGGCATGGGAGTTTACTGGGATATAAATTTTGGACAGAGACTTGCTACGGACCAATCAAATGTTAGGAAATTGTGTAAATATTGTTGTGCTGGAATTATTACATGTATGCACCGACTCAATACACGCAAATACACACTGTCCAGTAGTATTGTCCAATACTGCCCATTCACCTGTAACGCTATCGATAAAAATACCCGCTCCGCGCTGTAATGTACTTGTATAAATCTTGCCGGTGCGAACGAAAACTTCTCAAATACATCTATATAGTTCCACTCAGCACTCGTAACACATGATATGGCGTTTAGCAAGTCAATAATGCACATTCTTAGTTCATCAATTCATCCAAATGTTCGCCTCATTTGACAAAATATGTGAAATTTCAACTGTCAAAACTGTCAAAGAAAAACACGTCCATTATCCAAGGGCGACATGTCTTGTGTGGTTGTTATATACGTTAAACTTTATAATCCAGTTTAATAGTTAGATTCAAGTTTCTGTTTGATTCACTGGTGATATAGAGAGCTTCAAGTCTATTAGGGTGTTCATGTATCAGTCTATGATACAAATATTGGTCACACTGGAACCAACCTGTCGTGTTCGTTCGTGTGTGCACTTACACGCTGACCCCCATGTAGTAGCATGCTGGTTTTCTTACGTTCAACTTAGTTGTATATGCTTGTCACTGGACTCAAATCCCATAATTATGACTGTTGAAATGAGATTTTATATCAGTGCAGGTCCTGATCACACCCCGTCCAATTCCAATAGGCACAGCCACATATATACAATTACAAAATACCTGTTTTTGTTCATGGTGCACAATTGATTATTTTAGAAGCATGACGCCCCGTGTCTCCCCGACTGAATCGAGTTTAATGACATATTGGATACACATGAACGTGTTCAAGTGAAACATCAATTCAATCACACCAGATTCCCTTATTTCTAGCTTGAGATTCGAGTTTATGTTTCAAAATATATATACGTTATGTATAAATGTGATCTGGAGAAATGGGGCGTATGGCATGTGCGAAAAGTGTAAATCACGCAGTCTGATAAGGATCGTCATTCAGTCAGTGAAACACACATCATGCTTGTAACAAAAACATCGTAGCTGGAACACACTTAGTCTAGCAGACGAGGGACTAGACTGGCCTGAATTGCCATAAGCCTCATGGTGTCAGTTACAGTCGAACATGTTGCTCAAATACACCTCGTGAACAATTCAAACAATCAAAACATGGCAATGGCACCGACAATGAAGAAACAAATTAAGTCAGAAAGGTAAATGCATTTGGGCACTCACCTCATCCGTGGCGCATTGTGTAATGTGGTTGCATTGAGCGACGTCGATGTAGCTGTCGCATTGGTAGCAGAGTGGACCACGTACCGATGGGTAGGCTGTAACGAGGGATCGTAGCTACATGTAGTTATTTCCCTTTGCAAATATATTTATAGAGATCCGGTCCTATGCTGTATTTATTTCGTTTATTTCTTAATGAAAAGCAGAAATATTTAGTTTTGCGAACAGAGTTAGACCCAGATCAGACTGCACACCTGTGCAGTCTGATATGTGTCTACACTGATTCCAATAACATAAATAAGTGTGAACTTATGAATCTGGCAAATAATGTAATCCCAGATCAGATTGCGTAAATAAGTAGGATGATTTGGACCAGCGCTTGTATAAATCACTATAATTATATCGACTCCTTTTAACAACATATCATGCTACGCTTCTCAGTGGTCGTTATAGCCAATTCGTATAATATAATGCAAATGTTATGGTAGGAATGTTCCGGCATGGAAGGTTCTTTGAGCCAATTCCCACCCGTAAATGTAAGATGTTAAATAGATACAAGGATTGTTAACAAGAATCTAGTTGACATTGTCTCTAGTTGCGGGAAGTAACTCTGCAGAAAACTCCTATATCGTCCCATTCTGGGTACGGGACGATACTGGAGTATTCTGCAGAGATATTTCCCGCAACTATGTTGTCTCCAATACGTAACCGTATTGAATACTTGTATCAGTCTAGTAATACATTCACTATTAATCAATGGATGTGAATATTAACATGTGTATACCTTATATAGGTTCACATAGTTGCGAACAGTACATCTTGCAATCCACTGTTACTGTTCACCGTACACTACATATGCAGACTCGCTTTTTTAACAATGCTAAGTACTGTTTTCTTTATCAGATTTACTAGCATCTCAGGAAAGAATCACGTATGTAAAAATAATTGTTGCAATTCCATACATCTATATACACACACTAGGTCAGATTGTAATTCTAAAATTGTTGTAAAAATGCATTTTGTGTTTTTGACATCTGCAGCTGTATAAATTACCTGGTTGCCCGCATGTGTTGGCGTTACACAGCGGTCCATCGCAACATTCAAGACACGGGGAAAACGACCGGCCATTAAGACTCGTCGTCTGATTCCTGTATATTGAACATACCTGCAACAGAAATATTGGCGTCGATGATATTAATTATGCTATATATATTATATATATGTCAAGTATTAGTGTTCAATATGCTTCCATATCCTGAGCTGTTCCTAACACTGTACAAGTAAATGTCGCCATACTGAGTCTAGCATATTTCTTCATATACATGGGCCCCTGGCTAAGAATATACACCTTGATATAGTTGCGACCAGCATAGCCCCAGATCAGCCTCTGTGTATGCCGGTTATGCTATTCGCGACTCGGTCACTCCGAATACTTATTGTCGTGAGCAACATAATTAAACACTTATTACCATGATGCAGGCGTGTACGTGTGAATAAGCAAAACACATAATCGCGGTACATGTAAATGTATTAACCCTATCAACACCAGAGCCCTGTATAGTGGTATGGGCAAAAAGTGTAGATCCAGATGAGCCGGCTCGTGACGAGCCGTCTCATCAGGATCTGCACATTTTGCAAGTAAGTTTCTTATTTTGTAAAACAAAAACACCGCCTTTTCATAAATGGACTAGTCTGACAAACATTTTGTGACGATTTGGTTAAGGTGCATTTTCACAGTCAGCAGTCCGCATACAGTATACTCAAACTTACGGCTTTATGACGACATCCGATATTATACGCTATGCCGCCGCTCTGTGTCTGAACCTTCTCCGTTCCACATAACTGTAAGACATTGAAACTAATAATACACCGATAAAAACAGTTGATATACAAATAATTATTTATGTGTTTCTGATAAAAATCGCAAACTTTCAGAATTTCCTCTGTTCCCTGCGCTACACAGTCGGGGTATCTGCGTTTTATCGCGTCAAAATCGCTTCAGCAGTTCTTGAGATATTAAATAAAGTTAGGTCTGAAGCGGTGGATTGTTCTTACCTGACTGAGTGCACCCCATTCAATATTAATATTTCCTTTATTAATTATATAAACTATCTATATTGAGAATGGATATATCCATCTACGTGTTTGCAGTGGACACCAATAACATGATATTAGTGGTAGCTAAGGTATATGAAGCGCATGGGCTACATGTAATAGCGGAGTTTCTAATCGAACCTGATCATGGTATATACGGCATACACATCATGCTGGTGAATGCCAAGCTTTACATTAACACGATTTTGTAACGTTTCTGTACACTGTACAATGTCACGTCTACATGCAGGTGTTTGGTATAATTGTGCTATAAAATAACAATTTAGAATATACAAGATGTGATCCTGAGGACTGGGATGTCTGATGGACTTACATGTTGTGATGGACAGCTGACGGCGGTGTGACAGTGGCGGGGTTGGACTACCTCCAGACACTCCAGACATGTTAACCCGGACACCACCCCGGCTGTAAGTATACATACAAGGTTACATATACGGTGGCTATTACGCACTTATATCTGTTATAAATGTGCCGTGAATATCGTTTACAATACTCTCACAAGCCATCACTGTTCCTACATGTATTTCAAACATAGCACATAGTTTGCAATAGTATTACACGTACATGTACCTGATAGTCAAGGCGAAGTACGGTACAGTGTCGCGGCCACTAAACTATGCATCGCGATACATGTACCTGATAGTCACGGGTTATACACTATAAATCACGCTACATGTACCAGATATAGTCACGGGTCCTACACTATAAATCACACTACATGTACCTGATAGTCACGGGTCCTACACTATAAATCACACTACATGTACCTGATAGTCACGAGTTCTACAATATAAATCACGCAACATGTACCTCCAGTAGGAGAGTAGTAGAGTGAACCCCGACATAAATGTTGTAGTCATGGCGAACTGCAGTACAGTGTTGCGGCCGCTACACTATACATCCCGTTACATGTACATGATAGTCAATGATCATACACTATAAATCACGCTACATGCACGTGATAATCACGGGTCCTACACTATAAATCACGCTATATGTACCTGATATCTCCAGTAGGAGAGTAGAGTGAACCCTCGACATAAATGTTGTAGTCATGGCGAACTACAGTACAGTGTTGCGGCCCCTACACTATAAATTACACTACATGTACGTGATAGTCATAGGTCCTACACTATACATCACGCTACATATACCTGATAGTCAATGCGAAGGACGGTAGAGTGTGGGAGCCACTACACTATAAATCTCTCTACATGTACCTGATAGTCACGGATCATACACTATAAGAGTGTGGGGGCCACTACACTATAAATCACGCTGCATCTACCTGCTAGTCAAGGCGAAGGACGATAGAGTGTGGGGGCCACTACACTGTAAATCACGCTACATGTACCTGATAGTCAAGGCGAAGTACGGTAGAGTGTGGGGGCCACTACACAATAAATCACGCTACATGTACCTGATAGTCAATGCGAAGTACGGTAGAGTGTGGGGGCCACTACAGAATCAATCACGCTACATGTACCTGATAGTCACGGGTCATACACTATAAATTACGCTACATGCAAATTTTAGTCAAGGCGAACTACGGTACAGTGTCGCGGCCCCTACACTGTGAAGCACGCTACATGTACCTGATAGTCACGAGTCCTACATATCACGCTACATGTACCTGATAGTCACGGGTCCTACATATCACGTTACATGTACCTGATAGTCACGGGTCCTGCACTATAAATCACGCTACATATACCTGATATTGCCAGACGGAGAGCAGAGGGAAGTCCCGCCATAAAATTGATGTCAATGCGACCTACGGTACATTGTTGCAGTTCCTATATAGTCAGTGAGCTAGCTATGTTGGTCGGTACGGCTTAAGGGTACAAAGCAACACATATACAGCCTTCTTCGCATTGGTAAATACAATTCAACGATTGACAGCAGGCTCAAAACAGTAGCTACTAGCCTGTACACGGGATTGAATTGTTTATATATGTATGTAACCAGTTTCCTACGGTACCAGCTACCGACCACAATAAGGTTTACTCTGTGTAAACTATTGTTATCTTTTGTTCTGCATATTTGTTTATATAAACAATACAATTACGCGTTGTGCAGGATATGTTATATATCAACAAAGGTTATAATATATGGATATGTGGTTACTGAATATAATTCGATTTTTGATACTTAAATTAACTCTATGATTATCACAAAACGAAACGTTGTCCATTGTATTGGTTGTATATTCCTTTCTTATCTATACTATGGGTTATATCCCTTGAATAAAAATCATTGTTTCCTCAAGTTGTGACCCATTTAAGCTGAATTTCGCTTACGTTTGTGTTAGGAGGTGTTTGAGATAGACTGTTAACTGTACTGGCACTAATGAACAGGTGCATTAACGTTGCACGTACAATGTATATTGTTCTTGCAGTCGGTGGCTGTACAATGCAACTTAATACTTTTTCCAGATATGTTATTATTGTTCTGTGTGATTGCGCAGTCTGATCACAATCTGCACTGTTCGCCACTATGGCAGGTTAAAAACACGTGCAGTTGCTAATAAATACTAAGTGTAACATATTATCAAGCTCCAGAAATATGTTCCATTTCCCCAGTCTCAGCCACGTGCCTGCTTGCCGAACCACATTGTCACACGTCTACTAGCTAACCAGTACCAGGTAGCATGCGCATCTTTTAGACTGTCCGTCCGTCCGTCCGTCCGTCCGTCGACATTAAGCCGTTTGTAATATAACATATATTGAGTTGCATCATTATGTAGTATTTCACAGCTATTACACATATTTTACGCCCGATAAAGTGGTGGGATGGGGAGGAGGCATTTATGGGAATTACATTGAAAGCGTCCAGTGACATTTACACATCTAAATAATTCATCAGGTGGGGATATTATTAAATGTCCATAATATACTGTCGTGTTCATTGATAAAAGCTGTTTGTACCATCAGTTACATTGAGTGCATTCCGTCAACATCAGAAATTTGACAGTTGAGTGTCAACTTTGTTTTCAACCCTCCACTTGCGTGTACTGGCAAACGACATTAACAAGTGCGTAATACACATTCAAACATGTAGCAGCATGAATAGAGGACGATGGAACATGTTTAGTAACTGCTGCGTGGACCAGGTACTGTAGCCGTTATCGTGTAAATGCAATTAGGAATACACACACAGTCACTGAATATTTGTATGTTGTGAAAATAATATAATTAAAATATATTTAGCACATGTAGAATGGCATGCGTTTCTGATGACGTATCTGATGATGACTACTTTGAAACTCAACTTGCATATGAATGCATGTATATAAGCGTTTTGGTGACACTTTCAATGGCATTAAACATGTATTCGTAGCAAGTATTTAAGCTGTACCTGATCTACAAGCTGAGTTTATTTTTAACTTGGCCACCTTCTATTTTTCGAATAGGAATACTATGTTGTCAAATTGAATGCTAGTTACCAGTGTAACTAACACTACACCGTTTTGAGATAAATGTGCGCCACATACAGGTTAGTTTGCATGGTACATTTGTATTTGAAATACTTAACATTAACTGACAATGCCAGCGTTACATTTTACAGAACGTAATGCAATTATATATGTTTATATATTTAACATAAACGTATTACTGTGGCTATTAACTTCTTATTACGTACAGTGGTCCCATGCACTGCATGACAAATATATTTACTTTCAGATAAACGCTGTTTTGTGAGGTACATGCTTTCGGAATGCTAAACATATAGTATTACATGTATATTTATTATGTTATCTGTGTTGGTTCCCGCATTGGAATTTTCACATACATCATTTCATGCATTATCGATACACAGTAAACTGATACACATCCTCCAGGGGCTGTGTATGCTTGTACTGTTGGAATTCTGATTTTAAAAAACAACAGCAACAAGTCTGTGGTTTTAATTTACACAAATACTCGGTTTCTTGAATGGAGCCAAATCTTTAAAGGTCAATATTTCAAAGAAATCAGATTGATTATATTATTCATATATACATAACAGTTAAAAGAGTGTTGCTATTTTCAAATGTTCTAATGCATATAATTTATTTTTGTTTAAATAGCATGAACTAGGACAATACATGTAAAATACTACAAGGTCCTGTCATAGAAAGATCAGTAACAGTAATTTCCAAAGTGTTTGTTAATCCTCGTATTTAAATAACAATTGTCTATTATCAATGAACATGATTAATATGTATACTATTAAGTGTGGTTATAGTTCGAGTCGTAATCTGATGATTGAAGCAAACTTATTTAATTTGTTTTATAGCTTGTACGGCAGTCGCTACAATATACAACACACCATGTGTCCCCGATATCCCGAGGAGGAGAGTAGAGAGACGCCCATACATAAGTGTTGTAGTCGAGGCGACCTAAGGTACAGTGTGGCAGTCCCTACAATATACAACACACTACGTGTTCCTGGTATCCACGGGAGGAGAGTAGATGTTTGAAATATACATACCTGATATCACCAGGAGAAAAGTAGAAAGAAGCACCGACATAGATGTTGTAGCCATGACGAAATACGGCACAGTGAAGCGGCACCTACTCTTATCTTATCTGTTCTGTATCGGTGGCAAAACGGACATCTGGAAAATGTTGTGCAATATTACAGGCACATGTACGTATATCCTGATCACGCGTATATTGTTATTACTTTATAATTTGACTGAATACGTTACGTGCTACTTTATTGAACGTCGTCTTGTATAGACTCTGATCAGAATGCGAGAGTGCAGTCTGATATCTGGCTGCACTGGTCTCAAACATTTAAACGTTCATTTTGCTGGACGTCGACTATATATGAGACAGGCCATGCGATTTGTTACCTTCGGACATCTGCGTAATTTCATTAAATACGTTTGAAAAATTTATAAATAAATAAATAACGTCAAAATTTGACAACATTTTCAGAGTACACGCGGAATCATACTTTACTTTTGACGCCATTTACGGACACGTGGCGTGTCTCATATATGGGAGTGACTGGATAAATGAGGCGTATGGCGTTTGAAACCAGTGTAGATCCAGATAAGCCTATACATCCACACAGTCTGATCAGAATCTACAATGTTCGCCGTTCCATAATGGAAACACCCGTCTTGGTTGTAACAAGCAGTAAAAAGCATTATCAGGATATGGGAGTGTGTTATTTGATTAGTAACACCACTTATCACAAATTCCCATATATAGAGTTCATTCAAGTACCATTTTGAAATACCGAATTTATTTCCCGAGACATCTGGAAATCCGATAAAGAAATGAGTGCGGAGCACGAGTTTTTTTTTATCGGATTTTACAGATGTCATGAGAAATAAATCCAGCATCAAGTTGCATCACTGGATAGCATGTAATACAGTGGAACATCTCAAAATTCCAGGATGTCGGGTTTAGAGAGGTTCCACTGTAAATCAGACATATGAATTATTCAATGACATGCGTGGCTGCTAGGTATTATTATAGGAGGTAAATGGCAATTTATCCCATCAACACAGTGTGTATGTGCCGTGAAACACGTTGCCGTGAAACATTTTTCATATCCTGTCAATACGTAGGTGTTGACGGGATAAATAGAATAGTAGGTTAGTGCCGTGAATGGGAAAACATATCTTGCGCGGCACGGAAACGGGATGTGCTCGGCAGAGCCTCGCCCATCCCGTTTCCTAAGCCTTGCCAGATATTTTTTCCCATTCACGGCACTAACCTACTATTCTCTATGTAACATCTCTAAATTACGCTCAACTAAATTCCTTATGTGTCCGGTTTAGAGGGGTCCTACTATACAATGCAACAATGCTTCTTCTCTATCATTTGACGCTCACTAGTAGTCTGCTCCTTAATTTGTGAACATACTGAATTGGAATGTTTACAATGTTCGAACATACTTAAGTAATTTTCATTTTGGTTATAAGGAGTTGCTCACTTGTCTAGGTGTTCACATACATTAAATTTGTTTATTGAGTGTTCAGGGGTACCACATACCAGGGACTAATGGTTTGGTTGCTTATGAGCTGTATGAATGGCACGTAGATTTATATAACACTTTTGAAGGTGATGATATTCACATGAAACCTGCATGGCCAATATTAGTTTACATCAATGCAATGTACCTTATATACCAAACATATAGTATACGTAGTTACATAGATATAATATGTTCCATAATGCGAAATAAATATTCGGGTTAAACTGAATCTTATATATATATTGCATTCAGAAAAGTAAAGCAATTTCGAGAATGATATTTGCATATCGTATGCTCTTTTTAGAAGTCAGTTAGTGAGTAATTGAAACAGATATTGGTTATTTTTAGTAATTTAATCATTCCAGTAATAATAATCTTCCTCATAATGAATGTCACCAGAATGGGTTGTTTGTCTATTTGCAAAAGCACCGCATTTTTATTTACAAGTGTATAATAGAAAGCAGTAAACCATATGGACCCTTGACTGATGGAAAATAAGGTCAACTTATTAATAGTATAAACTGCGCAGGGTTGAAGGACAGCATTTTAACGAGGCACTTAACCATTATATAGGCTACTTTTATGAGTTTCTATTATATAAGTAAGAGCATATGTCATAATGTTCTGTATTCAGAGTTGATGGTGGGCTTGATCACGTTCTGCTATGATGTACGTTACAGCGGAGAATGTGTACAATGCATGCTTATATGTCATACCATGTGCTAATCGTGTCAATTATTTGTCATCATGCTTGTATTTTCATTTTGCTTGTCTGTTTCTTATAAAGGGTCAGCATGCTTTATGCAATACACTAGTATTGCACATAAACGGATGGCACAACAGACTGCTGATAGTCAGTATACATTAGGAAATATACATGATCTGATATCATTATGATGAAGAAAGCTAAGACTGTGGATAAGTGCTGGTATGTATGATTTATTAGCTAGAGATCATTGTAATGCATTGTTTCTGTCGTATCTTATGTGAAAGTTGCTATTTTGTTGGTATTGTTGCTATTTCTATTATACACTTCTAATACAGTATTGCACAAAATAAGCTGACTATATAAATCCTCCAGTATGGTTTCTGGATAACAGTGAATCTATCCTCATTTGGATTTCATACATATCCTTGTACCTAGACACGGTTATATATTATGGTGGGAATGCTATCTCAATGTGTGTCCTGTATGCAAGTAACTGAGCACGGTCCCACCAATAAATAATAATGAGTATACTACAGTACCACAAACATTGAATACAATCATATATGTTTAGATGTTTTATCTCAACCAGACTGTGACCTAACCAAAACTAGAGAAGAAGATACAGAGAGGCGACCAAGGAACCCATGATAACATATATATTTGTATCTACGCAATCCATAATGGTATCAGCATTCAATGCGTACACATTAACTATCGCCTACAGCCCTGCATGAGTCATGATGAACTGCGTTCGAATATGCATTTATTAGAAATACATAGGTAACAATAAGTAAATATAAACGTCATGAGGTATCAGACATTGAAAGTATCATTTCATACGACATGCGCTTTAATAGGTTTCTTTTAATTAATGAAACCGGATAAATAAATTTAGTAAATGACCATTATATTGGCTTTATCATGTTTTTGTTATTTTGATAAATTCAATACTACAATATTCTTAATTTTCCATGACCTTGAACTAGCAGTTACCTTAACAAAAGTAAATATAAATACATTACATAACTAGGCATTATGTTTGTAAAACATGGATATGCCCCCGTGACATACTGGATTATAAGTGGAAAAACTCTTCCAAACTTTGACATTTCGACTTAACTGTACAAAGACGGAAGAACGGCCGTACAGTACATCAAGAGCAACGCAATATGCCCTATGACTGCTATTCTATTCCACACATAATTTTATTATCAATATCAATGAAAATAATTACCAAATTTATTAATTAATATATTTTAAAAGTATTTATGGCATCAAATTTGTCTTGATGTTCAATGACCTTGAAATGAGATTGAAATTAATTGGAAAGAAATGTCACCGTCAATTTCTGAAAGCAGAATAGTCATAATATAAAACAACCACGAGAAGAAAAATTAACACGATGTGCCGCATTCATGGCGATTTTCTCGAACTATAACGACAACGTTATGTTCATACCAGGGTGCATTAATGTACTAGCCTATCATGAGCTCCACTAGTAAGAAACGAATTAAGTCCCTTTTTGTCGTGGCTGGTGAAAAAAGTAGCTTGTTACATATCTCTAGAGATATATGTTCTAGGGAAATAACTAAATGATATATAACTGTACACAATACTATTATAGCAGTACTACAACGGAAACGTTGCCATTTTCCTTCAATGACCTTAACAATATAGTATTTGACCTTGACCTTGATATTTGTTGTCAGATACCTTGATTGCAGTTGATTTTTAATTATTGTGATGCAAACCACCGAATATGCTGATACAAGTACTTGAAATGAAGCAAAAACTCGGTTTTAGGGCATACATACCAGGAGTTTGACCTTGGCGTTTAATGACCTGGAAATGGCATTGAAAGTGTCCGGAAAAAATTGCACCCTGACTTTTCGGAAAGTTGGATCCCAGACGAATACAAAACCACTGACAATGAAAAATTAATATGAGGTGCCGGAGCAATTGCCCCCGGAATAGACAGTACACTTTCCTTCATCCAGTGACGCCCATCTACATGGCTGAGGTATATGGAACGACAAAATCTATATAAACAAAAATATTTAATGCTAGCTCAAAATAATTAGAGCTAGCATTAAATATTTAGAGCTACCTCCAAATCATTTGAAAAACTCTCTAAATCATTTGGAGCTAGCTCCAAATATTTAATGCTAGCTCTAATTATTTAGAGCTAGCAATACTTATTTAAGTTTATGTACATTTGGCCTTCTAATAACGCCAAATCTACATAAACTCAAATAATTAATGTTAATTATAGATAATTTGCGTTCCATAGAGTTCCATAAGGCAGGATTGATCTATTCCTATCCTAACCCGAACTTTATATATGTACTGCAAGTAAGTCGCCCTGCCTTACTGACACAAAGTTCGGATTATTCCGAGCTCCAGTAGCCGATTTCATCAACATTGCAAAGTATACTTCGCTAGCAAAGTATACTTTGAGGGAGAAATTTTCAATTTTAGGATCAATTTATTATTTTTTATTATACTGAATTTATTAAATTATCACAGCCATTCTGGCTGTGATAATGTAATAAATTCAGTATAATAATTCTGCATACTTTTAATCATCAAATATATGCAGTCGTTAAGTTCTATATGACATAATGCATTTCGGGAAAAATAAATGATTACTCCCTCAAAGTATACTTTGCTAGTAAAGTATGCTTTGCAATTTTGATGAAATAGGCTACAGATACATTTTGTACCTAAAGAGTAGTATACCCCCATATTACAATTTCAATGCGTATTTTAATTTTGCCTAGTATGTATTATTGATTTTCATCCTTATTAATTAGGGAACACATGGTAAGAAATGAAACAAATTTTAAAAAATCACTTATTTGAGCTGTAAAAAGCTGCGGCTCAACTAAGTACATTTTCAACTGTATTAGAGTAGTTTCACTACGGTACTCAATTTGAAAATCATTGCGTATTTTTACATTCCTCTGAGTATTTTGTACTCCCACTTTTGATAATCAATGCGTATTCTGCTAAAATAAGTGCTTAAAATACGCCAATTCGCACCTTATCTGGAGCTCCCAGACAGACGCTTTTATTTCAGTGGAGTCTTTGACGCAGAGGAACTGGGGCTTGTCTGGCAGGGTTTAGAGCACCCTGGGGGTCTGCTGAAACATGCCTACGTTGTAAGTCCTGTGGTTGGCATATACATTTACATTTGAGACACGCCATATGATTGTGTACCTTTGGACATCTGCGTAATTTCATGAAATACGTTAAACTTTACAAAATTTACAATATTTTCCGTAAATGGCGTCAAATGTTGACAAAATTTTCAGAGTACATATTCCACATGTTCTCTGAAAATTTTGTCAACTTTCGACTTTATTTATGAAAAATAAAGTAAATTTTGTAAACGTATTTAATTAATGAAATTACGCAGGTGTCCAAAGGTACAAAATCACATGGCGTGTCTCATTTGTGCATTATGTGTTAACACTGTAACGAGATCAGTTGTGGCTACGACTTGATACATTGGGCTTATGGGGTTTGTGACCAATGTAGCTCCTGATCAAATAGCGCATATATTGCTTGTTAGAAGCATGGCGGGTTTATCACTGATGGAATAACGACCAGTGCAGATCCTGATCCGATCAGACTTGCATGACATTAGTTGTTGATAGACCAATAAATCACCTGATCAGACTGTGCGGATGCCGCACCGGTCACACAATAAGCAATAAGCCAATTGTTCCAGTCACAGCTACAGAAAAAGTGTAGATCCAGACGAGCCGGCTCGTGACGAGTAATTTTCATATTCTTGATAACGAAAACACCACCTTATCATAAATGGACTAGTCTGAAAATTATTGTATAATGATTGGATTGGTATGAAATTAACATATCACAATCCATTACAGTTACTTAGGGGTGAAAGGGTTAACCAAAAATAGCTAAAATCATTGCTACTGATGTAAAGGGTTCACAAGATATCTAAAATAATTCCACACCCCAGGCGCGAACATCATTAACCGTGGTCCATAATCAACACATTATTCGCAAGTGGAATAACACCGTTATGAGGTTCACGTCTGATACATGTACAGTATGTGACTGCGACGGGAAACTATGGCGTTCACAACTACATGTATATGGTATAGGTTTGAGAAAAAGTAGGGGTATGAACAAAATAGTGCGGGTGCTTTGAGGTCACAAACACAGTTTGCTTGCAAATATTGATCCATTACTAGTTTCACTTGAGAAACATTTGGGAGTGCTTTTTTCACCAGTTTTAAGCGTATGTGTAGCATTTAAAAGAAAACACTGAACCTGTTGGTCACCTGATGTAAATATAAAAATGGCAAAAATATGTAAACAATATTTGGGGACATGACGGAGGTTGGATTTTTTATTTCTTGGGAGTAAGTGAATTTATTGTTTTATTCGTGCAGAACCAGTAGAGACCGGCTGAAGGTAATGTACAAGTAGGTCCCACAGGATACATACGAATGGTGAAAGTATGAGAGTCTGGCCTTAGTGGATGGGTTAAGTTATACAGTAAAACTATATGGCTAAATATAAAACTATATCCTAACCTACATGTATATACTACGCTACGCGCTCGCAGTACTGCGCGTATGTCAGGTAACAGGAGCATACTGATGTCGAATATCTGCAATATGTACTAATTACGTATACTCATAGTTTGCCCATCTTTTCTAAGCCAATCACTGGGCAGCATTGTGCTTCACTTATTTCACATATTGCAACGTTGAACCCCAATATATTATATATTACCAGATTTAATTATTAACCGTTCGACACGAAATGGAAAAGCAATACTCGGATGGGACATTGCATTGTGCACTAGGCTGAAGTATCACATATTGGATTTTTCAGGAACTAAATGCTGCGGTTGCTATCGCTCCGTCGCATTTAATTCCTTAAAAATCCAATATGTGAAAAATAACTTATACTTATAAATGTATTTACTGTCAGAAAGAGATGATCAGTAATCAACTGTTTACTGGTGCTGGATTGCATTTGTACCATTGACATGTTAACACACTTGAGACAATCCATCTTTTGTGCAATGTTTCATGCAAATATTTACTAAAACTGTGATAATTTTTGTAAATAACGTCGAAAGTTGATGAAATGCTCACAGAAAATACTGAATAGAATCCGCATTTGCTATATAAATGTCGCATACTGTCGACGTCATTAACGGGATTATCGTAAATTCTGTAAGTACGTTCACGAGATGTCGCACATGTTTTGATATACACAATCCCATGGTGCGTCTCATTTTACATTAACATTTTAGACAGAAGAAAGCGACGGAAATTATATTCGGCGCATCCACTATGCGCACCCGGGAAACGATGTCACTGGTTTAATTGCGAGGTCCGAAAAGATTGCCGGTACATGCGAGAAGGTACTGATATATGTTTGCAAACAAAATGAAAACGTTTCCATGTTGCATGTTTGCATTAAATGAAAACTTTGTCATGTTGCGTGTTTGCCATGTTGCATGTTTGCAATAAATGAAAACGTTGTCATGTGGCATGTTTGCATTCAATAATTGTTGCATTGAACTAATATGGTATGTTTTATTGTTTGCACTAAATCAATACGTTGTTATTTTACATGTTTGCTTTGAATGCCCACATGCAACATGACAACATATTGACTTTCACTATGTAGACTCACAATAACGTTGTGTTATTCGCTTACCTTGAATCGGTCAACCGTTTGCTTTAGTTGACACTATGCTACCAGGCTACCATCAGGCAGAGTTACAGAGATTGGAGTTACACATGTAGGGCATCTCGAATCGTATGTTTCATAATATTCGAGATGCCCTACATGTGTAACTCCAATCAGCTTGCTAAAACTGGTCACTAATTACTCAATCTGAAATGTATGTTCATGAATATCAGTTGTTCAATCAGCAACCTGTTGATTGTATGAGTGCGAGTATAGCCAGGATATTTACTGTACCCATATCTTGTAACTTGAAGGTACTTGTTCACATTCGGGGGTGCATTGTACGTAATGCCATACCTACAAATTATCCACTGGCAAGTAAACCAGTATTATTTCTAATACAACGGACAACAGGCAAGTCTAACGTCAATGATGTCACATAAGTAGTAAGGGAAGTTACTCGTGGTGTTGTAAGATATATATATATAGACTGCTCAATACGTGTAGTACTGTAGAGTGTCTATAACGACGCCTACCTTTTTAATTGCGCGATGACTGGCAACCATGGCACTCAATGATGAATGCATAGCTCCAGATAAGGTGCGCATCATCGTATTTTACGCACTTACTTAGCCGAATACGCATTGAATATCAACAGTGGGAGTACAAAATACTCACAGTCATGTAAACTTACGCGTTGATTTTCAAATTGAGTAGTTGAAATGTAGTAATAATTGAAAATTTACTTAGTTTGCAAAAATAAAATACGCATTTAATTTGAAATCAGAGGGTACACTACTCCATAGACACACATCTTATCTGGAGATCTGTGCATGTTTCAAAAACGCAATCGGAATGTTGACTGGAATGGTCGTGCCACTGGATTATCAGTAATTCGCTATTAAGACAGCTGCTTCCATTTACTCCAACTAATTATATATGTGTTTTTCGCTGAGCGTAGCATATTTCTTCCATGTCATTATTGGATTATGTACTGGGTGCCTTTTCTATTTCTTTGAAGTTCATATTTCTCAGGAAGTTACTGTCTTAATAGTTATTTGTTGGTAGGGTCCCGCCGAGTATCGGCGGTACCCTATAGATTTCGCCCTGTCCGTCTGTCCGTCTGTCCGTCTGTCTGTCCGATCGTTTATTTTTTGAAAGTTTTGTAAGAGTTTCTCAAATCGCCTATAATTTATGTTTGCCTTCAGCTAATATCTTCATATCACACACATGCATTACATAGTAATTATACATCATTCCACATTAATACAATTACCCTCGCTACTGATCGTACGTCCTTCCGTCTGTCTGTTTATTTATTTGTACATTTTGTACCAGTTTCTCAAATCACCTATGCCTTCTGTTTGCCAACAGCTAACATATTCATATTGTACACATGAATTACTAAGTAATTATACATTATTTCACATTAATACAATTACCATCGCTACTGATCGTACGTCCTTCCGTCTGTCTGTTTATTTATATGTACATTTTGTACCAGTTTATTAAATCACCTATGCTTTCTGTTTGCCTTCAGCTAATATTACACACATGCATTATTAAGTAAAGAACAAAACAAAACTTTATTGTGAGAAACAAATAGTGTCGGGCATATGAGACAACGTTATATACATATGACAAAACAAGTGGTACCGATGCTGCGAAAAGGAATCCCACGCCACATATGACCAGCGTAGCCCCAGACCAGCCTGCCCATTGACACAGTCTGTTGAGGGCACACGCTGTTGCCATTAGCGTCGCTAAGTAAATTTTCCCGGCCGGAGCCCCAATAACGTCACTGTTAGGTTTATAGTCCCAGAGTGGATCATCCGTCAGCGTACCAGGCTACATAATATACATTTGTACTTGTGATTGGTATGAATACTTATATATACACATATAGACAAATTCATGTGTCTATACATACGTGTATATATCTATACACGTAGATTGTATGCATATACACAAAACAGACTGTTTCTGACATGATCGACATGTACTCTCTCTCTCACTCTATATATATATATATATCTCCATAAGTATGCGATATCAGTATGCGGTGTCTTGCTATTATTGTAAGTGCTTGCTTGTGAATTCCTAAAGTTACATAGTCGAAAATACGAACGGTAGTGAGGGTAAGAGTTCAAATAATCTACATAATTACTTCAATTGAACATACACTTAGAATTTTCAACAGGGAGGTTGACGCATGCTTCACTTAGCATTTGCTGATTGCAGTAGCTGGCAGATAATACATGGAATTATTACGAATCACCTTTCTTGGAAATGCAAGTTACATGTTACAACTATAATTTATTTAGCGACAATATTACATGTATGTTGAATATGTATGCATCGCTTGTTTATTCGTTACATGTGTTCATTATTATCAGTGTAAATTTGGCAAATGTTATAGCTGATTTTTACTTAGTAACAATACATCATTCCACATGCATACAATTACCGTCGCTTCTGGTGTCGTACGTCCGTCCGTCTGTCTGTATATTTATTTAAAAGTTTGTGTAAGTGTTTATCAAAATACCTATAATTTCTGCTTGCCTTCGTCTAATATCTTCATATTGCTCACATGCATTACTTAGTAACGATAAATCATTCCACATTAATATAATTCCCCTCGCTACTGATTGTACGTCCATAGTTTTAAAATAGGGGCCCTAAGTGCGTCGACGGGCTACATTATGTAGCTATGTATTGTCATGTAGAACAGGTGACGGAGCCCGTGAAAGTACTAGTCCTGTCACCCCGTATTATACCACTTCGATATTCTGTAATCATATTTATTTAGTTTTTCATATACATGTAGTTATATTTACAATATCATATTGTATTATATGTATACTGAGGTTGTTTTTCGTTTTGATTAGTTTGTCGTTTTCGTCCATTACAGTGCAGTCTGCGTTTTTGTTCCACCGTAGACAACACTTGCAAACTCAACGCGAACGCAACGCGAACGCAACGGTTTGCTGTAGCGTTGTATACGTTGTTTAAACGTATAATATGTTTCGTACACGTGTAATACACATTGTCAAACCGTTTAGTTTAAAAGCGTTGTATACGTTGTTTAAACGTATAATACGGTTCGTACACGTGTAATACACATTGTCAAACCGTTTTAAAGCGTGTAATACGTTTAGCTTCAAGGCGTAAAACACGCTTTGGCGTATACATATGTAGCGAGGTGAAAGCGTCGAAACGTGTACAACGGTTACACGTTTTAACGCGAATACCTGTTCGGCCCCGATCGCTTCGAGGCGGCTTTGTTTCGTCCCTTTTAAAATATCGCGAATACATGTACCTGTTCGGCCTGGATCGTTTACAGGCGGATCGTTTCGCACCTACATGTACCACCATTCCGCACATGCGAATTATTGTAAGGCAGACTCATTTCGCCCCTGATATGGAAAATGAATTATACGGGTGTAAACAACAATACATTGCAGCTCCATTATAACGCGATGGTCGGGGTACGTTGTATAGTGCTCGCGATAGACAGACGCTTATTACAATGTATAATGCTCGCGATCAACAGGCGCTTAAAAGGATTAATTTTTAATAAATAATGGTCACGTGTCCTGCCTATTCATGCGGACGATTAGCTGTTGATACGTGCATAATCCCACCGAAATTCCGCATGAACTCTGAATTTTGTGTCAACTTTTCAACACCATTTACGGAAAATATTTTCGAAATCAATATCGGCGAAACATGGCGACAGACCTGCGTATAATCCAGTGTTTTTTTTGTAATCCATTCCTTTCGGAATACACATTTACGGGTATGAAATTATTAAATAATTTATTTTTATTTTTGTTATTTCTCAATGAAAGTATACGTTGTGACCACTCATTTGAACCGTCTCGACGAGACGGTTTAAATGGTGCTCGCGGCATATACTTCTGAGTGCATAGAAGGAAAATATTTTCCCGCAAACATAATCGTATCCTCAGCATGAAATGGGTTACTACATGATTGCCCCATGAGTCACACGTTCGCGACGTCTGCGGAACATCAAAGGGCGTGTTGACCAATCAGTAACATTTCAAAACATAGCCTAAAGGAGTGGTCACGACGCATTTCTCGTGCTGAATGATGTCATACAATAAGCACCTGTTAGTTGCCAGGGCTTAGTGTTATCGATTTTTTTGCACAAAGCGACACACAAATCTCGTCACAGGTTGAAGTAACGGACCGAGGTCTATAAATACATTAAATATGCCTAAAATCTTCAATTAATGAAGAAAAAAATAAAAATAAAATTATTATACACCCTCCATATAAAAATTAATTTTGTTTCTTCATTCATTGATGCTTTTAGGCATATTTAATGTATTTGTAGACCTCAGAAATGGCGAATCTAGGAACTCTCGTATCTTTACGCTGAAGCCAGTCTATTTCAGTCACTAATCCGCTATACACCTCTCCCACGCGTGTGTTAAGAAAAATCGATATATGGAGAAACTGAATACACAGCGAGCTGCACACTGGTTTAACAGGGATATGGCCCGCGGATATGTGTCATAAATTACTTGGTCAAAACCGGTAAATTTACAAGGTTTATAGCGAAATAGCAGCCGACTGGCAATTTTTCTCGGACCGATTTTTAAGACTAGTTTTCAAATCTCAATCGGTCTGAGAGTTCAAAAATCGGTCCAGAACCGGAAAACTGAAAATTTTAGAAGCCCTGCAGTCTAGAAGATATATACATGTACACACACGAACAACGATCTGAGCATGCTGCGCATTCTACGCGATACACGGTTGGCATACCAAAACGTGTAATGCGTTAAAACCCGTGGAAACGTGTTATACGTATAACACGGTTTCATCTGTACGGTGCTGTGTACATGTAGAAGCGTGTAACCGTACGTCAAAGAAAGCGTTAAATCGTTTAAACGGTTTACCTTAGCGTTGTATACGTTTACACCGTTGTATACGTTTACAACCGTTGTACACGGATTACACGCTTTTGAAACTCAATGCGTTGTTTACAACCGTTGTATACGTTTACAACCGTTGTACACGGATTACACACTTTTGAAACTCAATGCGTTGAACACGGTTTGCTCGACTTTCGCGCATGCGCAAGAGTGGGGAAACGCAACGCATGGCCGAAAACGTATTACACGTAGACGACACACGGTTTGAAACGCAACTAACGGAAACTCCACGGATACGCAACGCACAACACTTTGTACACGTATAAACCCGGAACATTTTGACAGAAACAACTGTAGATTAATCGTATTTCATTGCCGTTTATGTTTCTGTCAATTTGAGGCATGATGACGAGGTAAGCGAGAAGTTTGGGGCGCCGCTATAGCCAGGTTAAATCGCCCCAGTCAACTGTTTAGTTCACCGTCGTTGTGCGGTTTCCATCATATCCTCGTGTACTGCACTACAGTTTGATGTGGTTTTCCTGCTTCGTCTGTCATTGTCTCGGTAGTTCATTGGGGAATAG
>CM055274.1:25917375-25953646 GCA_029237695.1 Conchocele bisecta
GATTGTATTCAATGTTTGTGGTAATGTAGTATGCTCATTATTATTTATTGGTGGGACCGTGCTCAGTTACTTTCATACAGGATCCACATTGAGATAGCATTTTCACCATAATATATAACCGTGTCTAGGTACAAGGATATGTATGAAATCCAAATGAGGATAGATTCACTGTTATCCAGAAACCATACTGGAGGATTTATATAGTCAGCTTATTTTGCGCAATACTATATTAGAAGTGTATAATAGAAATAGCAACAATACCAACACAATAGCAACTTTCACATAAGATACGACAGAAACAATGCATTACAATGATCTCTAGCTAATAAATCATACAGACCAGCACTTATCCACAGTCTTAGCTTTCTTCATCATAATGATATCAGATCATGTATATTTCCTAATGTATACTGACTATCAGCAGTCTGTTGTGCCATCCGTTTATGTGCAATACTAGTGTATTGCATAAAGCATGCTGGCCCTTTATAAGAAACAGACAAGCAAAATGAAAATACAAGCATGATGACAAATAATTGACACGATTAGCACATGGTATAATATATAAGCATGCATTGTACACATTCTCCGCTGTAACGTATATCATAGCAGAACGTGATCAAGCCCACCATCAGCTCTGAATACAGAACATTATGACATATACTCTTACTTATATAATAGAAACTCATAAAACTAGCCTATATAATGGTTAAGTGCCTCGTTAAAATGCTGTCCTTCAACCATGCGCAGTTTATACTATTAACAAGTTGACCTTATTTTCCATCAGTCAAGGGTCCATATGGTTTACTGCTTTCTATTATACACTTGTAAATAAAAATGCGGTGCTTTTGCAAATAGACAAACAACCCATTCTGGTGACATTCATTATGAGGAAGATTATCATTACTGGAATGATTAAATTACTAATAATAACCAATATCTGTTTCAATTACTCACTAACTGACTTCTAAAAAGAGCATACGATATGCAAATATCATTCTCGAAATTGCTTTACTTTTCTGAATGCAATATATATATAAGATTCAGTTTAACCCGAATATTTATTTCGCATTATGGAACATATTATATCTATGTAACTACGTATACTATATGTTTGGTATATACGGTACATTGCATTGATGTAAACTAATATAGGCCATGCAGGTTTCATGTGAATATCATCACCTTCAAAAGTGTTATATAAATCTACGTGCCATTCATACAGCTCATAAGCAACCAAACGATTAGTCCCTGGTATGTGGTACCCCTGAACACTCAATAAACATATTTAATGTATGTGAACACCTAGACAAGTGAGCAACTCCTTATAACCAAAATGAAAATTACTTAAGTATGTTCGAACATTGTAAACATTCCAATTAAGTATGTTCACAAATTAAGGAGCATGTATGTATAAATATTGTAAAACCTCATCGAGTAGGTTACATAATTTGCATACGTTACTTCACACATTGCTGGATGCTTTGATACTGACTATGGGAAGTATAGACACAGTATGTTCGAGCAAATGAGTATAAACTTCCAAGTAAGCAATATCAGTGTGAAGTATGTAATATATACTTGACTAGCAAAATGTAATATAAACCATGATAAGTCTCATCGAATAGTTGACGCATATATGTATGGTGTATTTGTATACTCTTTGATATTGCATGGATTAATGCATCCACATGAAATTCACTACTTGGCAAATCGTTTTATTTTGGTGGCCATTTTGAAAGTAAATATGAGTGCCGTGATTATTATGTCGTTGCTAGCAAAGACATTATTATCAATAGCAGATCATGTTGGCTTATTTCACTTTCTTAAGCAAAGAAATGGGTGTGTGCACCGGCATCGCTACTAAGTTATTTGTTAGCATACCTGTATATATCAGAAAAGGCAGTTTGGCGGCCATTTTTAAATGTAAATATGGTAACGTATAAGAAACGGCATTACTACATTTCTTATACGATACTTTGAACTACAAATATAGGTATATATACATGAAGTACGCTCATACGTGTCTTACATACCAACCTATTTGAAGACGTAGCCTTTTGGGTGCCGTTTTGAAAATATAACCGTTATACATTGAAAAGTAGTGCGTGTTTCTGCTAGTAAGATGCAGAATATTTATTATACCGATCTTCTTAGCAATTAATATGGTTATCAGTTCAATGAGAACTGCACATTATCATATCAATATTATTATTCGGACACCAAGAATGCAGGAAGTTCAATAACCTTGAAATGACCTTGACCGCGGTTTGAAAAAATGGCACCCTGATTTTTTGGAAACCTTATACATTCAAGTTAACAGGAGGTGCCGGTTAGGTACATTTGCCCCCGGACTAGTCACAGACTTAATAAAATAGAATGCTTAATTGGACTTGGAAAATCCGGATACATTTACGTGGGTTAGTCGTTCTTGTCTGGGTATACTGTTTTGTATTTTACATGCACGAAAATACTGTACATCACAGTTACTGTTACTCAGTAGCGATTCAAACGATGCATATAAAACACATTGTATTGTAATGGCTATAACATATAAGTGTGTCTATCTTTTATAATTATATTTCCTTACCGTAAAATAAGATATCCGTTATCGTGGAAGGCAGTTTTTACTTCCTCGGTAACAGTAAACGTCTCATCATAATTGTATTCTGCGACAGAAATATTAACATATTCTCATATTACTATTCTTTAATAAATTTGCACGTCAGTCAATGTGTGGACAATTACATAAGTATAGACATAGATGTACATATACATGTACATACTTATACAGACGATCTCAATATATGAGTGATGATTCAAAATTACATGTATTACACGTCGATCTTAATGTGTTGATAAGAAGCGAAGGCATGTTGGTTGTATTATGAAATTTAGTCAACTAATTTAATAAATATCGTATTAAATAAATACAACAGCTATATATTTTTTTTTTAAATAATTACATATGGACAGCTTCATATGTTGAAGCTGTATTAATGACCCGTTCACGGTCTTATTTGCAAACCTATCACACTAGTGTATATACATTAAAAGGCACAATTCACTAGCTGCACTGCGAAAGCTGGTTGTATGCAAAACATGTGTAGTCAACATGTGTACCTCTGTGCATGCTAGCAGTGAAAATAAAATCCAACAAATTACGAGTATGTTTCTTATTTATCTTATTATAATTTCTGTTAAATGTACATGCCCACTCAGTAGGCACAAACTGTTATTTACATCAGAGACATCATCTGAGACATTTTCTGGCAAAATTAAACAATCAATCACCATTATCCCACGTACTGATTTACATTATTTTCCATTTTATATCAGACGTAACTTGCCATGCTGATATCAGGGGTGATAACCGTGTTTCCTTAAAATATTAACGGAAATTACTATTTATGCTCTGTGCAATTATCATACTTTATAATCTGTCGAAAATATTATTTTTTTCAGATGATTCATTTAATTAGTATAAATAATTAAAAATATACCATGCCTCATTTGCATATCAAAATAGCCTGATACCAACGCACGTCACTATCAGTAAGATATATATTACTAAATGATTATACCTGTATAGACTCGTACTCTTTAGAACTGATGGAATAGTGACACACTTATACACTTATTTAATTCCTACAAAGAACACTGTGTGACTACTGAGTGGGCATGTACTTTTATTATGTCATGGCATTGCATTATAATGTTGCCATCCGGGCTCAATTCTAATGACTTCCAAGACACATTCAACTATTCATAGCATGCAAGAGTTCAAGAGAATGTAATACAGGTGTAACTGCTCACCTACCGTTATTCATGATGCCAGTCTGAGATATGGCAGTCACTATAATATCACTCTACATACAGTTCCATACAGACGTGTCCTTTATCTGATACGAATCCCGAGATAATGCTTATCTCCATTATCCATGCATAAGCACGCATTTATAACACGTCGTAATCATCACTGTTCACCTTACTTCAGTCAGGGTCATATGAATTTCCGTTTTCAGAGCAACGTTCATCCGGCTCATATTTAAGGGTGGGAACACCTTCCATACCCGGGATATATAGCCCTGTAAAGAAGCAGGCCGATGGTCGTCGGTCTGGTTTATATTTCCGTATTTTGATAAATGTTGCATTTATTCAGGTTCCAAAAATGTGCGCCAAATATAGGAGAATCTATGCAGGTATGGTAACCTATAATGTGAGGCCTCCTATAGCACGCATCAGCTTATCGGTGTGTGATATAGTATGGCTGGGTGTCGATTGGAGATGATTGAGGGGAACCCAGACTAGTTTACGTGTATTGTGCGTTTTGAGTGACATACGACTGGTCAAATGAAATTAAGCGGCGAATGTACTATCTGACTCACTAATGTCTAGCGAGTTTGCTATACGTAATTAACTTACAGTTACATTCAGTCCTAATGCTACCTAATCACCATCGAGAAGAGAAGAGAAGAGAAGAGAAGAGAAGAAGAAAGCGATTTCTGACGGTATGGTGTTTACCGTGCCACCCTCACCCGATCTTAGTGTGCTGCATCAGAATGCTATATTAACCTATCATGATAACCGTGATTGATGATTTTGTGTTGCTAATTGGGTGTTATATATATATTTGTTTTTGCTATTTACTAGTATTTATTTAATTTTAGCTTAGTTTTGAGTCACCTACCACACCGTCAGATTTTGGCCGAAAATAGACTAATAAACATTGCACAGCAACGTAAATACGCTCTAAAATGGCCACCCAGACTTTCACAGTATGTGGCATTTTGATGTTATTTATCTTTGATGACGCTGTGTTTTTAAGATCACACAAGTCATAAACATGTAGTTGAGTACTCATATGACGAGATTAAAGTGGAACCTCTCTAAACCGATCATCCTTCAATATGCCCAAGGTGTCCAGTTTGGAGAGGTTCCACTGTATCTCAACCAATTGTGCCATATTGGTGTTTTATACACTGTCCCACTGATTAATTGTATCAGACACAGGAAGAGCAATGCAAACCAATGCAACAAGAGTGACATATCGGTTCCATGAAGTCAATCAGAAGCCATCAACTGAAGACAGAGGCTGCACAGTAAAACCTCTCTAAACTGGACACCCAGAACGATCTGTATACTTCATTATGGTGTCTTAGTTTATAGTTATATATTATGTTAACGTGTGTACCTGTTCTCAAATCACACACGCATTTCTCTTGGAGTGCTTATTCGCCTGTTGGAACATCTCTAATGAGGGTATCCGGTTTAGAGAGGTTCAAACTGTATAACATCGAACAGGGCATGGTAAACACTGTATTTGTTGTCTTGAACCGTGCTTATTTAACATGTTTAACCTTCTGAGTCTGGTCTCCAAAAATCGACTAACTCTAAATCACGCAGATTGCTTGGCTGAGACTGAGCAAAGATCGCAGGTCATCGTTGACCAGACAGACCTCCTGAGATGCTCGGGAAGTTTAATAAACACTGGCTCTTGTCTGTATCTCGCCTAGCATAATTCGACTTGAGACCAGATCATCGCATTGGTTTCAATTGAGGAGCTCTTAGAATCAGAGAGCTAAGCCAGAACTTATTTAGGCGATAGTGAACATGTTTTTATTCACCAACTGTTCTGTTGTCTCATTTGTTTACTTGTTCTAAGACTTTAGCTCTCCCAGTCTCACTATTCAATAGTCTATGTACTAAATATTTGCAAGGAGCGACACCTTGTGCCCACTTAACTCGGACAACATGAACTAACCTTCCAAAATTTACGGCTATATAACCATCGTAAAAAGAGAAATTGTTTTTGATAACATCAAATTTAGCAATTATTTAAGAATGAGCCTTCTTTTTATTTCGTGAACTCTGGTCCAATACTGAATACAATTTCCCCAAGTTAAATCCCCATAGACATCTTCACTGTCTATGGGGATTTAAGATGGTACTTTTTTTGTGATATCAGAATTTAGTTTCTATTTTCAAAAGTTAACTTTGGTTTTCTTAGTTAGATCATTGCCAAGATATCTAGCTAAGTTCCGAAGTCAATTTCCTTCTTATTTTTTTTTTTACTCTTTACTCCTGCCCCAGCTCCTCCACTACCTTTTCCCTTCCCCCATGACATACCGGGTTTATTTCCAGAGACATCTGCACATCCGATAAAGAAACGGGTGCTCCGCTCCGCACTCGTTTCTTTGTCGGATTTCAAGGGAAATAAATTCGGTATTTTATAATGGTAGTGGAATAAATTGTATATTACATGCTCTTCAAATGCCTCCATAATCACGGTAAATCACTTGGTCGTATGTAATATTCTGCGTTACTCGCGGAAGATGGTCTTAGAATTATAGGTGCATGCAAGGCTACACAATGAGAAAAAAACACATGCCACAGTTGCATCCTCATGTTAGACATATGTTTGTTCTCTGTTCTATCACCAAGTTCTACCATATAGCCATATATGATGTTAACTGGAAGGACTACATGTCATACGGAGTCGATCGATCATACAAATAGTTACATGGAAAGCATATTATATGCAGTGTGCTCGAGTACCTTTGCGACCAACGTAGCTCTGTATCGGAATGTACACCAACACATTACATGCTGCGCCTCTGTATATTCTCTAATGTAAACATGGTGACAATAGTTATAGTTCACATATTGAATTGTTAATAAATTCATTTCGTATCGAGCTAACTCACTTATTGTTTGCCACGCCACATCGCGTGCTCGACATGCTACGTTTGAACGGAGCGCCGCCACCTACACGCTTGCAAATCACGATACAATTACATACATGGCGGTTGTACGAGTGAGTGAATAGGGTTTAACGTCCGCTTTTCTGACATAGAGGTACAAGCCTCAGAGAGTCTACACGCAGACGGTTGTACGGTTGTACGAGGTGCAGTCATATGATAAAGTTCTCGGACTTTCTTGATAACAAATGAATATACCTACCACATCTACATCTGGTCAAATTGAATTTAAAATAAGAACATAGTTTGCGACAATTCGTTCGCACGTAATGCGTAACTATAGCAACGAAATAACGTCACTACGGAGCAGTTTAAAAATCAAACATTTCATGAAATACCCGTGTTTCGATTTGCATAGGTGTGCGGAGTACATTGTGCAGGACTCTAACTGTATTGCTCTTTCTATCGAAGAAATGTCTGAACTGTGTAATAGCACAGTTGCGACATCGTTAGTTTGAAAACAGATGTATTATGTAACACGGATGCAGGTAGTGCAGGAAATTTGAAGTAAAAAGTTGAGACGTCCTGTCAACGGACGGAGCTACGTTACACGGTTATTTCCGTGTTTGGCTGCATTGTGACTTCAACTCAGATTTGTGCATTTTCATACCGTGGCAAAATATTGATTATCACAGGTATATTATACATGTATGCTGAAATGTGTACGTGTTTAATCCATGGCGGATAGCATCAAGTGTCAATTTACATTATAATGTACGAAAAAAGCAGGTAACGAAACATGCGCTATGTATAGCAACTGTGTACGTGGCACTCAATCGACATTACTTAGAGCGTTCGGTGACAATACTTACATACAATGAAACCAGCTACAGTACAATAAAAATCTACTTAAGTAATTGGCATACATGCGATGAATACGTTTATTTGGCTTGCAGACAGCGCTTCTAAAATAATAAACAATGTTATTAAATCATTACGTAACGTTGGACGACGTCAATCTGCTCTGTGCTGACGTAGATGCCTCCGAATAAATGACTACTTTACGAAATCTTGTGATTGACTTCATGGAACCGATATGTTACTGTTTGCATAAATGAACCAGCTTTCTAATGTCATATTTCACAACCGATTTGACAAAATGGTTCTTTAGTTCTAAACAAAGACATAGAAGTTTATGACTGCACCTCGTACAACGAATCGATCATATACACGCGCAAGCTATTGCAACATTTAATGATTAATTTAATAGATATTAACGAAAGCGTCGCAATTTGCGATGAATTGAGAAGAACTTATGTCCTGTCATTGTTCGAGAAACTAGAACAAACAACAATTTCATTTAACGCTCATTTTTACCAGACTACTAGTGAGCGTCAAATGATAGAGAAGAAGCATTGTTGCATTGTGCAGTAGGACCCCTCTAAACCGGACACAGAGGGAATTTAGTTGAGCGTAATTTAGAGATGTTAGATAGAGAATAGTAGGTTAGTGTCGTGAATGGGAAAACATATCTGGCAAGGCTTAGGAAACGGGATGGGCGAGGCTCTGCCGAGCACATCCCGTTTCCGTGCCGCGCCAGATATATTTTCCCATTCACGGCACTAACCTACTATTATATTTATCCCGTCAACACCTACGTATTGACATGATATGAAAAATGTTTCACGGCAACGTGTTTCACGGCACATACGCACTGTGTTGACGGGATAAATTGCCAGTTACCTCCTATAATAATACCTAGCAGCCACGAATGTCATTGAATAATTCATATGTCTAATTTACAGTGGAACCTCTCTAAACCCGACATCCTGGAATGTTGAGATGTTCCACTGTATTACATGCTATCCAGTGATGTAACATGATGCTGGAGCGATATTTCCTCCTTGACGTTGGAGAGACGTAATTGACATCTTTACTGCTCTTTACTGCTTGTTACAACCACGACGGGTGTTTCCATTATGGAACGGCGAACATTGTAGATTCTGATCAGACTGTGTGGATGCACAGGCTTATCTGGATCTACACTGGTTTCAAACGCCATAAGCCTCATTTATCCAGTCACGCCCATATATGAGACACGCCATGTGTCCGTAAATGGCGTCAAAAGTAAAGTATGATTCCGCATGTACTCTGAAAGTTTTGTCAACTTTTGACGTTATGTACTCTGAAAATGTTGTCAACTTTTGACGTTATTTATTTATTTATAAATTTTTCAAAACGTATTTAATGAAATTACGCAGATGTCCGAAGGTACAAAATCGCATGGCCTGTCTCATATATAGTCGACGTCCAGCAAAATGAACGTTTAAATGTTTGAAACCAGTGCAGCCAGATATCAGACTGCACTCTCTCATTCTGATCAGAGTATATACAATACGACGTTCAATAAAGTAGCCCGTAACGTATTCAGTTAAATTATAAAGTAATGACAATATACGCGTGATCAGGATATACGTATATGTGCCTGTAATATTGCAGAACATTTTCAAGATGTCCATTTTGCCACCGATACAGAACAGATAAGATAAGAGTACGTGCCGCTTCACTGTGCCGTATGTCGTCATGGCTACAACATCTATGTCGGTGCTTCTTTCTACTTTTCTCCTGTTGATATCAGGTATTTCTATTTCATCCCTCTACTCTCCTCCCGTGGATACCAGCAACACGTAGTGTGTTGTATATTGTAGGGACTGTGACACTGTACCGTAGGTCGCCTCGACTACAACACTTATGTCTGGGCGTCTCTCTACTCTCCTCCTCGGGATATCGGGGACACGTGGTGTGTTGTATATTGTAGCGACTGCCGTACAAGCTATAGAACAAATTCAACAAGTTTGCTTCAATCATCAGATTACGACTCGAACTATAACCACACTTGATAGTATAAATAGTAATCATGTTCATTGATAATAGACAATTGTGGTTTAAATACATGGATTAACAAATACTTTGGAAATTGTTGTTACTGATCGTTCCAAGACGGGACCTTGTAGTATTTTACATTTATTGTTCTAGTTCATGCTATTTAAACTAAAATAAATTATATGCATTAGAACATTTGAAAATAGCAACACACTTTTAATTGTTATGTATATATGAATAATATACTCAATCTGATTTCTTTGAAATATTGACCTTTAAAGATTTGGCTCCATTCAAGAAACCGAGTATTCGTGTAAATTAAAACCACAGACTTGTTGCTGTTGTTTTTTAAAATAAGAATTCCAACAGTACAAGCATACACAACCCCTGGATGATGTGTATCAGTTTACTGTGTATCGATAATGCATTAAATGATGTATGTGAAAATTCCAATGTGGGAACCAACACACATAACATAATAAATATACATGTAATACTATATGTTTAGAATTCCGAAAGCATGTACAGCGTTTATCTGAAAGTAAATATATTTGTCATGCAGTGTATGGGACCACTGTACGTAATAAGAAGTTAATAGCCACAGTAATACGTTTATGTTAAATATATAAACATATATAATTGCATTACGTTCTGTAAAATGTAACACTGGCATTGTCATTTAATGTTAAGTATTTCAAATACAAATGTACCATGCAAACTAACCTGTATTTGGCGCACATTTCTCTCAAAACGGTGTAGTGTTAGTTACACTGGTAACTGGCATTCAATTTGACAACATAGTATTCCTATTCGAAAAATAGAAGGTAGCCAAGTTAAAAATAAACTCAGCTTGTAGATCAGGTACAGGTTAAATATTTGCTACGAATACATGTTTAATGCCATTGAAAGTGTCACAAAAACGCCTATATACATGCATTCATATGTTAGTTGAGTTTAAAAGTAGTCATCATCAGATACGTCATCAGAAACACATTGCGATTATACATGTGCTAAATATATTTTAATTATACTATTTTAACAACATACAAATATTCAGTGACTGTGTGTGTATTCCTAATTGCATTTACACGATAACGGCTACAGTACCTGGTCCACGCAGCAGTTACTAAACATGTTCAGTCGTCCTCTATTCATACTGCTACATGTTTGAATGTGTATTACGCACTTGTTAATGTCGTTTGCCAGTACACGCAAGTGGAGGGTTGCAAACAAAGTTGACACTCAATTGTCAAATTTCTGATGTTGACGGAATGCACTCAATGCATGCTTCCTGATGGTACAAACAGCTTTTCTCAATGAACACGACAGTATATTATGGACATTTAATAATATCCCCACCTGATGAATTATTTAGATGTGTAAATGTCACTGGACGCTTTCAATGTAATTCCCATGAATGCCTCCTCCCCATCCCACCACTTTATCGGGCGTAAAATATGTGTAATAGCTGTGCAATACTACATAATGATGCAACTCAATATATGTTGTATTACAAACGGCTTAATGTCGATGGATGGACGGATGGACGGACAGTCTAAAAGATGCGCATGCTACCTGGTACTGGTTAGCTAGTAGACGTGTGACAATGTGGTTCGGCAAGCAGGCACGTGGCTGAGACTGGGGAAATGGGGAGCATGTCATTTATGCCCAATCTAACTTCTAATAACAACATATTTCTGGAGCTTGATAATATGTTATACTTAGTATTTATTAGCAACTGCACGTGTGTTTAACCTGCCATAGTGGCGAACAGTGCAGATTGTGATCAGACTGCACAATCACACAGAACAATAATACAATATCTGGAAAAAGTACTAAGTTACATTTTACAGCCACCGACTGCAAGAAAAATATACATTGTACGTGCAACGTTAATGCACCTGTTCATTAGTGCCAGTACTGTTAACAGTCTATCTCAAACGCCTCCTAACACAAACGCAAGCGAAAGTCAGCTTAAATGGGTCACAACTTGAGGAAACAATGATTTTTATTCAAGGGATATAACCCATAGTATAGATAAGAAAGGAATATACAACCAATACAATGGACAACGTTTCGTTTTGTGATAATCATAGAGTTAATTTAAGTATCAAAAATCGAATTATATTCAGTAACCACATATCCAAATATTGTAACCTTTGTTGATAGATAACATATCCTGCAGTACGCGTAATTGTATCGTTTATATAAACAAATATGCAGAACAAAAGATAACAATAGTTTACACAGAGTAAACTTTAAGTTGTCGGTAGCTGGTACCGTCGGAAACTGGTTACATACATATATAAACAATTCAATCCCGTGTACAGGCTATTATCTACCGTTTTGAGCCTGCTGTCAATCGTTTTTGAATTGTATTTACCAATGCGAAGAAGGCTGTATATGTGTTGCTTTGTACCCTTAAGCCGTACCGACCAACATAGCTAGCTCACTGACTGCAACACTGTACCGTAGGTCGCATTGACATCAATTGTATGGCGGGACTTCCCTCTGCTCTCCGCCTGGCAATATCAGGTACATGTAGCGTGATTTATAGTGCAGGACCCGTGACTATCATGTACATGTAGCGTGATATGTAGGACCCGTGACTATCAGGTACATGTAGCGTGATATGTAGGACCCGTGACTATCAGGTACATGTAGCGTGCTTCACAGTGTAGGGGCCGCGACACTGTACCGTAGTTCGCCTTGACTACAATTTGCATGTAGCGTAATTTATAGTGTATGACCCGTGACTATCAGGTACATGTAGCGTGATATGTAGGACCCGTGACTGTCAGGTACATGTAGCGTGCTTCATAGTGTAGGGTCGCGACACTGTACCGTAGTTCGTCTTGACTACAATTTGTATGTCGGGTGTATTCTCTACTCTCCTACTGGAGTTATCAGGTACGTGTAGCGTGATTGTATTGTGTATCACCCGTGACTATCAGGTACATGTAGCGTGATTGATTGTGTAGTGGCCCCCACACTCTACCGTACTTCGCATTGACTAGCAGGTACATGTAGCGTGATTTATTGTGTAGTAGCCCCCACACTCTACCGTACTTCGCCTTGATTATCAGGTACATGTAGCGTGATTTATAGTGTAGTGGCCCCAACACTCTTATAGTATATGAGCCGTGACTATCAGATACATGTAGAGTGATTTATAGTGTAGTGGCTCCCACACTATTATAGTGTATCAGCCGTGACTATCAGGTACATGTAGCGTGATTGATTGTGTAGTGGCCCCCACACTCTACCGTACTTCGCATTGACTAGCAGGTACATGTAGCGTGATTTATTGTGTAGTGGCCCCCACACTCTACCGTACTTCGCCTTGACTATCAGGTACATGTAGCGTGATTTATAGTGTAGTGGCCCCCACACTCTTATAGTGTATGAGCCGTGACTATCAGGTACATGTAGAGTGATTTATAGTGTAGTGGCTTCCCACACTCTTATAGTGTATCAGCCGTGACTATCAGGTACAAGTAGAGTGATTTATAGTGTAGTGGCTCCCACACTCTACCGTCTTTCGCCTTGACTATCAGGTATATGTAGCGTGATGTATAGTGTAGGACCCGTGACTATCAGGCATATGCAGTGTGATTTATAGTGTAGGGGCCGCAGCACTGTACTGTAGTTCGCCATGACTACACCATTTATGTCGGGGGTTCACTCTACTCTCCTACTGGAGATATCAGGTACATATAGCGTGATTTATAGTGTAGGACCCGTGACTATCAGGTACATGTAGTGTGATTTATAGTGTAGGACCCGTGACTATCAGGTACATGTAGTGTGATTTATAGTGTAGGACCCGTGATTATCAGGTACATGTAGTGTGATTTATAGTGTAGGACCCGTGACTATCAGGTACATGTAGTGTGATTTATTGTGTAGGACCCGTGACTATCAGGTACATGTAGTGTGATTTATAGTGTAGGACCCGTGACTATATCTGGTACATGTAGAGTGATTTATAGTGTATAACCCGTGACTATCAGGTACATGTATCGCGATGCATAGTGTAGTGTCCGCGACACTGTACCGTACTTCGCCTTGACTATCAGGTACATGTACGTGTAATACTATTGTAAACTAGGTGCTATGTTTGAAATACATGTAGGAACAGTGATGGCTTGTGAGAGTATCGTAAACGATATTCACGGCACATTTATAACATATATAAGTGCGTAATAGCCATCGTATATATAACCTTTTATGTATACTTACAGCCGGTGTGGTGTCCGGGTTAACATGTCTGGAGTGTCTGGAAATAGTCCAACCCCGCCACTGTCACACCGCCGTCAGCTGTCCATCACAACATGTAAGTCCATCAGACATCCCAGTCCTCAGGATCACATCTTGTATATTCTAAATTGTTATTTTATAGCACAATTATTCCAAACACCTGCATGTAGACGTGACATTGTACAGTGCACAGAAACGTTACAAAATCGTTGTAATGTAAAGCTTGGCATTCACCAGCATGATGTGTATGCCGTATATACCATGATCAGGTTCGATTAGAAACTCCGCTATTAGCCCATGCGCTTCATATACCTTAGCTACCACCAATATCATGTTATTGGTGTCCACTGCAAACACGTAGATGGATATATCCATTCTCAATATAGAGAGTTTATATAATTAATAAAGGAAATATTAATATGGAATGGGGTGCACTCAGTCAGGTAAGAACAATCCACCGCTTCAGACCTAACTTTATTGAATATCTCAAGAACTGCTGAAGCGATTTTGACGCGATAAAACGCAGATACCCCGACTGTGTAGCGCAGGGAACAGAGGAAATTCTGAAAGTTTGCGATTTTTATCAGAAACACATAAATAATTATTTGTATATCAACTGTTTTTATCGGTGTATTATTAGTTTCAATGTCTTACAGTTATGTGATACGGAGAAGGTTCAGACACAGAGCGGCGGCATAGCGTATAATATCGGATGTCGTCATAAAGCCGTAAGTTTTAGTATACTGTATGCGGACTGCTGACTGTGAAAATGCACCTTAACCAAATCGTCACAAAATGTTTGTCAGACTAGTCCATTTATGAAAAGGCGGTGTTTTTGTTTTAAAAAATAAGAAACTTACTTGCAAAATGTGCAGATCCTGATGAGACGGCTCGTCACGAGCCGGCTCATCTGGATCTACACTTTTTGCCCATACCACTATACAGGGCTCTGGTGTTGATAGGGTTAATACATTTACATGTACCGCGATTATGTGTTATGCTTATTCACACGTACACGCATGCATCATGGTAATAAGTGTTTAATTATGTTGCTGACGACAATAAGTATTCGGAGTGACCGAGTCGCGAATAGCATAACCGGCATACACAGAGGCTGATCTGGGGCTATGCTGGTCACAACTATATCAAGGTGTATATTCTCAGCCAGGGGCCCATGTATATGAAGAAATATGCTAGTATGGCGACATTTACTTGTACAGTGTTAGGAACAGCTCAGGATATGGAAGCATATTGAACACTAATACTTGACATATATATAATATATATAATATATATAGCATAATTAATATCATCAACGCCAATATTTCTGTTGCAGGTATGTTCAATATACAGGAATCAGACGACGAGTCTTAATGGCCGGTCGTTTTCCCCGTGTCTTGAATGTTGCGATAGACCGCTGTGTAACGCCAACACATGCGGGCAACCAGGTACATTTGTAATTCATACAACTGTAGATGTCAAAAACACAAAATGCATTTTTACAACAATTTTAGAATTACAATCTGACCTAGTGTGTGTATATAGATGTATGGAATTGCAACAATTATTTTTAAATACGGGGATTCTTTCCTGAGATGCTAGTAAATCTGATAAAGAAAACAGTACTTAGCATTGCTAAAGAAGCGAGTCTGCATATGTAGTGTACGGTGAACAGTAACAGTGGATTGCAAGATGTACTGTTCGCAACTATGTGAACCTATATAAGGTATACACATGTAAATATTCACATCCATTGATTAATAGTGAATGTATTACTAAACTGATACAAGTATTCAATACGGTTACGTATTGGAGACAACATAGTTGCGGGAAATATCTCTGCAGAATACTCCAGTATCGTCCGTACCCAGAATGGGACTATATAGAAGTTTTCTGCAGAGTTACTTCCCGCAACTAGAGACAATGTCAACTAGATTATTGTTAACAATCCTTGCATCTATTTAACATCTTACATTTACGGGGGGGAATTGGCTCAAAGAACCTTCCATGCCGGAACATTCCTACCATAACATTTGCATTATATTATACGAATTGGCTATAACGACCACTGAGAAGCGTAGCATGATATGTTGTGAAAAGGAGTCGATATAATTATAGTGATTTATACAAGCGCTGGTCCAAATCATCCTACTTATTTACGCAATCTGATCTGGGATTACATTATTTGCCAGGTTCATATGTTCATACTTACTTATGTTATTGGAATCAGTGTAGACACATATCAGACTGCACAGGTGTGCAGTCTGATCTGGGTCTGCTCTGTTCGCAAAACTAAATATTTCTGCTTTTCATTAAGAAATAAACGCTGAAATACAGCATAGGACCGGATCTCTATAAATATATTTGCAAAGGGAAATAACTACATGTAGCTACGATCCCTCGTTACAGCCTACCCATCGGTACGTGGTCCACTCTGCTACCAATGCGACAGGTACATCGACGTCGCTCAATGCAACCACATTACACAATGCGCCACGGATGAGGTGAGTGCCCAAATACATTTACCTTTCTGACTTAATTTGTCATGATGTGTGTTTCACTGACTGAATGACGATCCTTATCAGACTGCGTGAGTTACACTTTTCGCACATGCCATACGCCCCATTTCTCCAGATCACATTTATACATAACGTATATATATTTTGAAACATAAACTGGAATCTCAAGCTAGAAATAAGGAAATCTGGTGTGATTGAATTGATGTTTCACTTGAACACGTTCATGTGTAGCCAATATGTCATTACACTCGATTCAGTCGGGGAAACACGGGGCGTCATGCTTCTAAAATAATCAATTGTGCACCATGAACAAAAACAGGTATTTTGTAATTGTATATATGTGGCTGTGCCTAGTGGAATTGGACGGATGTGATCAGGACCTGCACTGATATAAAATCTCATTTCGACATTCATAATTATGGGATTTGAGTCCAGTGACAAGCACATACAACTAAGTTGAACGTAAGAAAACCAGCATGCTACTACAGTGGGGTCAGCGTGTAAGTGCACACACGAACGAACACGACAGGTTGGTTCCAACCTGTCGTGTTCGTTCGTATGAGTGGGGTCAGCGTGTAAGTGCACACACGAACGAACACGACAGGTTGGTTCCAACCTGTCGTGTTCGTTCGTATGTGCACTTACACGCTGACCCCACTGTACAGTGTGACCAATATTTTTATCATAGACTGATACATGTACACCCTAATAGACTTGAAGCTCTCTATATAACCAGTGAATCAAACAGACACAACGGTGTGCCATAAAGTTCTAACTACTAAACTGGATTATAAAGTTTAACGTATATAACAACCACACAATACATGTCGCCCTTGGATAATGGACGTGTTTTTGTTGCGGTGAGTTTTGACAGTTGAAATTTCACATATTTTGTCAAATGAGGCGAACATTTGGATGAATTGATAAACTACGAATGTGCATTATTGACTTGCTAAACGCCATATCATGTGTTACAAGTGCTGGGCGGAACTATATAGATATATTTGATAAGTTTTCGTTCGCACGGGCAAGATTTATACGTGTACATTACAGCGAGGAGCGGGTATTTTTTATCGATAGCGTTACAGGTGAATGGGCAGTATTGGACAATACTGGACAGTGTGTATTTGCGTGTATTGAGTCGGTGCATACATGTAGTAAATAGTTAACACAACTCAGCTGATTGGCGTTAGCGTGACATTGTGACAGGATGGGCGTCGATTTAGTCGTGGTTCGTTGGTGGATCGAATGTTTTACTCACCCAGTGAAAAGTAAAGCGCGTATACAATGTCTGACAATAAACTATTCCAATGTGTCACTGTGTATCCGATGTTTGTTGTTCTTCATTATTGCGGCCCAATGTGCTGAACTAAATCCCGGACACATGAACAGTGGTGGTAGAGGTTCGACGGGTGCAAGCGCGAGGGTATCGGATAGTCGTGGATCTGGTCGTAGTACGAGCCGAGCTGGTGCCGCAGATACACGCCAACACACTGATTAGGGGTCACACGCCACGGCGGCCAGGTCATACCCCATAACCAGGAATTCCCAGAGACTTAACCAACCCGATATTGGCGCGTGGTTGGATTCCGGTGGTAGTCCAGAGTTCTCGGACCTCATTGCCACATACCCCTGCAAATGACAGTATTGTTTCCGATTAGGCATCTATAGTGTATGATTTGAACACTATTGTCGCGGGTGTGAATATTGGGATGGCTCAGTCAGATATCACGTCATCACGTCATTCGAACATCACGTCAGATACTACTGCGCACTTGTTAGAAATTCGGCGTGACGTAAAAGCCATGAACAGTAAATGTGATATGCTGGAGAGCTCTGTAAACCAGTTACAATCAGAAAATAAAATTATTCGACAGCAGAACGTCGTCTTAAGTGACAAAGTTGAAAACCTTGAGGCTCAATCGCGACGCGAAAATCTGAAGTTTTATGGCATTGAGGACAGTCTAGGAGAAACCTGGGATGAATGCGAGACTAAAGTACGGAAGTATTTATCGGGCATTGGAGTCGATGAAAGTGATGTAGCTATCGATCGCGCTCACAGGCTGCCGAGCAGGTCATCTCCACGACATGTTATCGTGAAATTACCCTTATACAATGATCGCGAAAAATGTCCAAAAACTTTCCGACAAAATCGGGCATCCCAGAATGCAGCAGGAGATGACCACACTTACGCTATGATAAACTTGTGGTTGACGGCGTGACATATCGGTACGATGAGGTGAACAAGCGTCCAACCTGGGTGGACAGATAGGGATATTGCCGAGGCCTTGACAACTCATGTGTTTCTCTAGCGGACAATGTAATCCCTAATAATACAACTTTATATACTAACTTACACACATGTACTGTGAATATTGAAGGTTTTGCAAAATATATATACGATAATGACTTTTTAGACTTTGCTAAACAATTTGATATCTTCGGTATGTGTGATACATGGGGTAGTGATCACAGTGATTTTGATGGTACACTGTCCGATTATGAACACTTTGATTACATACGTAAGAGGTCGAGACATGTATTTGTCAAAAACTGTTTAATCCTGCTTCATCAAGCGTATTTTTGAGAATATGAATGATTGTGTGGTACTGCTAACTGATGGCGGTACATTTAATAGAGTACACGACATTATTATGATATTTGCATATGTTTCACCTAAACATGTCCCTGTGTATGCGGAGAATAATACGAATGGTATTGAGCTGCTAAATCTTCAAATCTCCGAAAGTGTAAGTCAATTTCCGTATGCTGATCTCTTTCTAGCTGGCGACTTGAAAAGTCGCATAAAGCAGTTCCTCGATTACATTCCGCATAACACACTTGATTACATTTTTGATGAGGACGTGAGTTACCCATTTGATACATTTAGTATGCCGAGACAGTCTAAATATAATATTGTACATAACTCGTACGGTCTGTCACTCATAGACTTTTGTTGTACATATGGTATTCATGTTCTAAATGGCAGGCTTTTTCATGATATAGCTGGAGAATTTACATGTTTTGCCAATAATGGCGCAAGTGTAGTAGATTATATGATAGCATCATATAGCTTATTTGCATATGTTACTACTTTTCATGTTTTCAGTACACTGTCCCGTTTATTGTACATTTACTTTCGGTGGTACTAGCTCCACTCTATAATATTCACATGCTACTAATGACAATGTGCATGCCTATGAACGTGTCATACGGAAAGAAGAATGTAAATAATTATTTGTTACTCAGTTTCAAATACATATGAATCACTTTACGGACACCTTAGTGGACACTGACGTCACGGATTCTGTTCCTATTTTTATTGACATGTATAAAACTGCAGCAGATAACATGTTGTATGCACCTAATACATAATCCATTTAGACACATGATAGTTCCCAACCACTTTGGTGGAATATTGATTGTACTCGTGCTAAACATACAAAGTTTCAGTTAGTACTGAGGCGTTTTAGAGTTGCAAATGACATGGCTGATTTGCAGTTGTATAAACATGCATGAAACATGTTTAAGAACTTATGCAAAAAATGTAAATCCATGTTTGAGCGAACACAACGGGATAACTTAGTAAGTGCCAGGAATAGTTCGAAAATGTTCTGCAACCTTATTAAAAAGTCAAATTCCAAGTCGACGCCCGATGAAAAGTATGTACCTAGTTCTAAATGGGTAGATTATTTTGGTACTTTGTTAAATATACCACATGCCTCATATACTTTTATCCCTGACGACACATTAGTGAATATACATGTACATGTTAATGTAGCAAATGATGACCTAAATGAAAGCATCACATAATCCGAGATAGTACGTGCCATAAATCAAGTACATTCGAACCGCGCTGCCGGTCCTGATGGAGTCAGTACACATTTTTACAAAAATACAATGACGATAATTTTACCATATGTACTTAAACTTTTTAATGGAATATTCTCCACCGGAAACATTCCAGATTCCTGGGGAGAAAGCATTATAACTCCGATTCACAAAGCTGGTTCGAAGCCAGACTCATAGGCTAGAATTATAGGGGTATATCATTAATTACTGGCTCATGTAAAATATTTACATCTATCTTAAATAATAGACTAAAAGCATGGTGTAATGATAATTTATACGAATATCAGGCGGGTTTCAGCAAACATTATTTTACTGTAGATAACATTTTTTCACTTATGTCTATTGCGCAAAAAATACTTATCGAGTATAGAGGTCGATTTTACTGCATTTTTATAGATTTGTCCAAGGCATTTGATTCAATACATCATACCATTCTATGGAATGCACTTCAGAGAAAATTGATCAATGAAAAATGCTTGCAGTCCATGTACAGTAATTTAAAATCATGTGTACATGTTGGAAATTAATTATCTGACTTGTTCTCTTGTAACATTGGAACAAGACAAGGGTGTATATGCAGCCCTGTAATATTTTGTCTTTTTATATATGATCTCGTTGAATATTTAAGACGTACATTTGATCATGGTATATTTGTCACTGAAGATATCTGCGACCTTCTTGCACTAATGTATGCTGACGATGTCTTTAGTTTCAGTGAAAGCGCCATTCAACTACAAAGGCAGATCGACTGTATTTCTAAAATTTGCGATAGAGTGAACATGAAAATTAATTTGGATAAAACTAAAATTATCGTTTTTAGAAACGGAGGGATTTTACGTAATTGTGAGAAATGGAATTATAAAAATAATCCAATTGAAACTGTGTCCGTGTATAAATAATTAGGCATGTATCATAAATATGCGTCAAAACAGGCACAAAAAGCGATTGCAAGTATTTTTCAATATAAACGATCGTTTGGGAAATCCTATCATGCTGATATTTTTCAATTGTTTGACTCAATGGTTAAACCAATACTTTGTTACGGTGCCGAAATCTGGGGGTTTCAATACATTGATCGGATAGAAAAGGTCCATATTAATTTTTGTAAACAATACTGTGGTCTACCACAGCACACCGCAACTGTATTTGCTTACGGTGAATGTGGCCGTCTCCCTTTGTGTGCGACATACATGCCACGATGCATCAAATATTTGTTATCTATATTGCGCATGGAACGTGATAAATATCCACGTCAATGTTACAATATACTTAAACGATCAGACGACAGCGGTCGGAAGACATGGGCTGCTAATATTAGATTATTATTATATTCCTTTGGATTTTGTTACATTTGGCCCTCGCAAGACATTGGAGATAGAGACTACTTCCTTAATGTCTTTAAGCAAAGGGTGTCTGATTGCTATGCACAATCAAAGTACTGAAAGTACTGAACATAGGGTACTACAAGACATCATCAATTCAAGTATAAATACAGATTCCAGATATCTATGATCATTATAGATATATTGAAAACTGATTGAAGAGCAATAGTTACAAGAATTCCGCCACGGAAGCGGTGTCGCGCCTGAAAATGCCTTGTCGGTACAAAACAATGTTGTAGCAGGATTTTTGTGAAAGTTTCTGCATTACTTTGACATCGCCATGTTAACTTCTGTTTTGTGAACGAAATAGTTGGCACCGGATCGATTATATTAAAACATACAAATGACGTCATTGGGGAAACCGCAGACAACATGTTCAATGTATGGAAGCCCAAACGTGTTAGAATGTGTTTGTTGTCGTATTTTCTGTACTTGCATTAATATGGGTATTAATCTATGCTGGATGTGTTATACTGTCATTAATTTGTTCCCTGACTGTAATTTTCACTTACTGACTTATTGACCCCCTTCCCTGAACGTAGACTTGACACTCACGTTGGCGTGTATTGACCACCATAGACAAATGTCAGGCCGAATTCGGGAATGTCACTAAAATCCGCTGTAAATCCATCGATAGAATGAGCATTAACATCAGTTAGACCCACACGTGCGAGTTTTATTGCGACACAATCGCGATCATTAAATAAATCTGGGTCGACAGGCATTTTCGCACAGGTGTCGGGTGAGTTTAAAAATAGACTGTCGGAAGGTCAAACTTGATGGCGTGTGTGTGTTGAACCCGTTTCGTCTTTACACGTGTTTATCCCGTGGAGGGTATTCGGAGGGGAGTTAACTCTGCCGAAAAATATAGCCTGTTACTATATTTAGCGATGACCGCACGATTTGTGACGCAAATGGGGGCAAATCACAACTTTAACACGCAACAAAATAATCCGATGTATTTTTGTACGTATAACATCCGTTGTTGATATTGGTCAGTGCAAGTAGTTGTTCATAATATTATTTTCAATCAACGGTTGCGTATTACAGTTAAACGTTGAGTAACACAGTGCATTTTGTTGTTATGGTTATTCCAAGATATCACTACGGACTAACCCATCGATGGGGGTCTGGGGCGTGGCTAACTGTCCGACGCGATCACAATACATAGGTTACACTATGTAAAAATGGCATGAATTAATAAATACAACTAGTAAAGCTGACACATATACCAGTTTTAAGTCTGCGCTAACGCCTGGAAAGTTTCAGAATGAACACTTCACATTATTATGAAAGATTTGTTTCAGTATAAACAAATCTTAGCTAAATTCAGATGTTCGACGCATTGTTTACTTATTGAAACCGGCCGTCATGTATATAGGTATTGATAGATATTTACGATATTGCCCAATCTGCAGAAAAGATGGCATACAGGTTGTTGAATCTGAATATTATTTATTCTTTGAATGTACTGCTTATGAATATTTGCATCTATGTATTTTCGATAACGACCTTCTTCGAAATAGAAATGTTGATTCCTTTAATAGATTGATGGCGAGTTCACATGTATCTGATATACAGAATATTTCAAAGTTCATTTTTATAGCGTTTGAGAAAAGACAATCCATTCTACAATTCTAAATGCAATTATGTATTCTACACTATTATTATTTCTATTACTATAATTGTATTGTGTGAGTTCCGATCATACTGTGCGGAAGCGCGGTATGATCTGATGCTACACTGGTCCAAATCAGAATGGAGCCCCTTTTCTCACGGCGCTTTACATGTATTTTCACAATAGATTGTACATATGTTGTTTGTATTGCGATATACTTGTCCATGTACATGCTATAGTATGGTTTATCACTCCTATTTCACATATTATTATGTGGTATTATGGGCCGGTGGCCTAAAGTATGGAAATAAACGAACTCGAAATTGAACATAGAAAACTATATTCAAAATGTACTGAAACTATTAAACAAGTTATATGATGAACGTTTGTTCCGATATTTAGATTTTACGCCATGGTGGTACATTTATAGCCATTTCATATGATACACTGGCTAGTGTATTAAGCAGGCGAATGTATAACGGATTTCGCGAGATTTCGAGATGTTTCATATCCTCTTGTAGATTACGTCCTTGGTTATGAATATGCATGCTTTGGATGGTTGGTTCGCAGCATGTGAAGGGTTCATTTAACCATGAGTTTCATCCTTACTGGAATACCGATATCCCTGGTTCAACGCACAGATACATATTTGGCTATCTGGTACGTGATAGTTGGATCCGGATATACCCATTATAGAGTAATAATATTAGTAGTAATCACATTAATTTTGGAGAATGGGGTTAAGTGACTGGTGTGGTGAGGAACTGGCACCAGATCAGGTTATTATAATTTCAGGGCGGAATAAGTATATATTGTTTCTGTAAATAGTCAACTCTCATGTTGGGATATACCCCCATGGCGTCAACCCGGCCTAAAATAACCTTAGCTGTTGACAGGCCGTTTGTCACACCAGGGTGACACTGGAATAGTTTATTGTTGGGTCGGAACACCAAGCACGTTGTGGAAAGAGACAACAAGGTATACAGTACAATGATGATGTGTTTACAAAATAAGATATACACAAATAATGAATGTTCAAGACAGTACGGACAACGTCCTCGTGAGGATTCACCAAGGGACAGTCACACAACCAAGGCACATTCACGATTCTGGAACAGGTAAGTATCGTATAACAATGTGCATCACGTTCAATATAGGAACTTAGAGTTTCTGGTATCTAACTCAGGTTTCCGCCATAATGACGGTGACGTTATATGACGTCGTTAAGTTACATTTAATTATTATAGACTACTTGGGCGAATGGGGCGAATACATCATATGGGTGGACGTCCTTTGAGATTCATCTCGTCCTTTGACGGAATGACGTCACCGGAATAATAACCCCGTTCGTTACGCCCTGGAGCAGAGTCCCCGCTGGTACACGGAGTCGTTTAGTGGACCCTAGAATAGAATCGGTGCATCGTACTGGTTCTACGCAATAACATCCGATAGACGTGCCGTTGCGGGTTGGCTGGCTGGCTGGCTGGCTGACTGGCTGGGACTACAAAACACCAACGGTGTTGTTACCAGAGTGTAACGTGTTGTAGTCTCCATAATAGTCACATTAGTGCACATGAAATCAGTATTATGATTGCATGGCAATACTAAACAACCTCGTAAATTACAATGATGAATCATGATAAATTGCAATGTACACAAAGATATTTTCACTAATTGGAAGAAGGGGGCTGACGGAATCCATATGTCGGAGAATGCGATATAACACATTAATGAACAGCCACTATATTTAGTGTACCCAACGATATATATATTCACAGCCATACATGTGAATATCGACGTCATTCACAGTTATTTACCATTAGTAAACAAACATTTAATTGTGACACGGCCTTACCCTGATCAGGCTGCCCGTGGCCAACTGCGCTAATTTAATAAAGAGCAACTATGCCAAGTATTTTACTGATGATAAACACTGTAGACTCAAATCAGACTGCAGGATTTTACAGGCTGACCTAAGGCATCAGTGATTTAAATACATTATACTTCACATCATGTCCATATTACCGCTTACTGACGTATAAATCATGCATTCAGTGCAGAACTGTCTGATCTGGTCTATCCTATTCGCAATAGTATTTTCACTATTTACAATACACGTACATGACTTAATACAATAAATGTACAGACGACTTGGATTGGAGTTTTACATGTGTCCAACATAGAGTGAATGAAAGTTCACGTTACATTTGTTACAAGTTAACATTGTCAATATTCTCATGTATAGTACAGGGCGCCTGACTGATATTGGACTGAATCGTAATATAAAATGCATAGCTAAATTTTAGTAAACATTTCAATCGTGTTCGCCCTTCGTTTACAAATAGAATAAATTGCTACTGCAATTAGTCGGAGTGACATGCACAAAACACATGAGAATAATATTCCATTACAATACTCACGGAATGCTCCCACATGCGAAACCTGTAATCGTTATCATTTACACGAAAACACGAATTATTAATAATTGATTTCGGTTTGATCAAGTGAGATTATCTACAACAGCGGATACATGCCATACGGCTTTTATTGACCAAATATTTGGTCAAAATGGGTCCAAATAACTCTTGTAAACGAAATATGGCAGTATTATCGAAGATACGATAAGAATGCGGTGAATTGTCTGTCTTGGCATGAGTCAGACGTTATTTGCAGCATTTGAAAGTAAATAATAAACATATGTACTTATCAGACTTCCCAGTGAACGCTTGTGTCACAAAGTGATCACGTAAATGGTTGAATGTCCGACTGCTAGAATATGGATACGATAGTTTATATACATACTCTAGTGCATAATATTCCTACGATTGTCCGCTTGTCAACATAAGAACTCCGTGCCGATATTTGGCTTACAATTTTGCGTTAGTGGACTAATTTTCTAACGGTCAGTCTAGCTCATGAGCTACCTGGCGAATTAATCTGAAATAATTCAGTTATCAGTAGATATGACCTACTCGGTATTCAGGTTAGCATCCAAGTTTGCATAAACAGTGTAAATCACCCAGATATAACCGGTGCAAAATCCAATACTGGTGGTACGTGCACGGTTTCGGATAAAGCGCTATTCTCTCCAGCGGTGTATTCCACGGTAGCGATAATTCACACACGAAGACCTATTCGATAGTCGTTACAAGGCTATTCGAGTATTGTGTTCTAGTATTGTGTCACCCGTGTTACAAATGATGGATGACAGTCAGCTACAATTCGTGACACCGTTAGACACCATTATATCAAATCAAATATGAATGCAAAATCAATCGCACTGTCATTCTCAGGTGTGTTACATTGACCAGAGGCTGGAGTATTCGGACCCGCTATATACCAGCGGATGTAAACTAAAACATGTAAGAGTCACAATTGTATGAACATTATATACTTCCATTCATACATATATTATGGAAGCGTCCTGGTGCCAATGGTAAAATACTTTTATCTCCTAATTAGGAGTTACTATCACCTAATATGAGTATGTATCTCCTAATTATGAGCTACTAAGTCATAATTAGGACGCACAGGATATACTAAGTCCTAATTAGGAGATATATCTCCTAATTAGGACTAGTATCTTAGGAGATAAATATATTTTAACATTGACACCAGGACGCTTCCTTAAAATGTAGATATATAACAAGTGACGACTTTTCTCTAAATGTATTCCTAACATGTTCATTTTTGTGTTTCAATTATATAAACCGTATCGATATAGTTGGCTAAAAAGTGTATAAATATACTTATACCATACTCTAAGACAATTCCTGTGACTTTAACATGTTCGGAAACTGTATGCGAACCGCATGATCTACATCAGAAAGCTTAACAGGTCAGGGGTTATCATGGTTATAGAAACACTGATAAGGGTGCAGCCAGTATTATATTTCGGGGCAGTAACTCTGCCAAACTCCCGATAGCTGATATATTGGAATAAATACAAACATAATGCATTATCTTGTGTAATTCAGCCATAAACAGATAACGCCTACCAGTTATCTGGTCTATTCCAGACGTGCACAAATACGATACACTTTGCTGGACCGGCATATCTAGTCGGCCGACGGTTCCTAGAGAGTCACGTGACACCCGTCATTTGTGCGACGTGCTGTGACCAGGACGTGTGCAGCAGAAACTGCCACATTACACACACTTCCATTGGTACAAGTAGCGTACATGTAGACAGTGAAAGTGATGTATAAGTATACATTCAATACGATACACATACATGTATCAAGAGTTGGTGACAGAGCCATTTCAGATTGAATGAATTGTGATCAGACGTGTTTTTTTTACCGCAATCCCTTTTCTTTGATGCATACAAAACGTATTATGCATGCAAACACTGGCAGCCATGGATCATTGACACAAATACAACGTCGGTAGCTGGTCCGAAATTCGCCAACCTTTCTGTTTCTGGAATGAATGGAATAAATTGAGGCTATTGCATTTGCTTATCAAGTTTATCACGTAAAGCTATTGAACATGTAATACTAGGACATTTCGACAAAGCGAATAATCCTGGCGTTACAGAACCGAACCTGATAATATTAACCCAACTTAATTATATATTAATACTCTCAGCTATAGTCATTAACTGTTGCACCGTAAATGGAAAATCAATGTTCGGATGGGAAATGCATAGTAAAACTTGGTTAAAATATAAAAAGGTTATTATTCACATATTGGATTGGTAAGGAACTAAATACTGTGATAATTAGCTGCACCCCCCCCCCCCCCCCGGCCTTGATACCGCACTTTAGAGCCGTCCTACAGAACGCGCGCTGCCCTGGTCATCTGACCTATTTAGGAGCTTCTGATTGAACGAGGCACCGGGCAGGCATTCTTGTGTTCTATGATAAACGGATTACGTTGTGTATTCAATGCGAGAACCTATCTTATGGAATCCAGAGTTTAGAGCAATCAACCTGAGAGCCTGAAGGTAAGTAATAACCATTGATATAGTGTCCCATCATATAACGTTGTATTTATACAATATTGGCGTCGTCGGCAGGATATTTTTGAACTTTTTATAACTTCGGGAAAATCCCATGTGGTTGCTTGATTCAGTTCGAATTTTGCCTCCATTGGGGCACTCTGCCACTAATTCTACATTCTAACATTATATTATGTATGTAACTATTATTGTCAATAGTTATTTTATGCAATTTTTGTCGTAATTCATTTGTTTACCGATTTTGAAAATTTGGATTTTTTGTGTCAAAAATAAATTCACCGGAGCAGCCATCCATTACTAATTTCTGTTTCCGGCATCTTGCGCGGAAAAAGTGCGCATAAGTCATTAGTAATTTCCGGTAATAACAACAACACCAAAATGTAAACAAACACTGTTTTGGACACTTTCAGTGTTTTTGACAATGGTTAACTTGTTTTTTTGGTAATTACTATTATTATGTATTAATTACTCAACACACAAGTCATTGTTAATTGTGTAAGAAGAACTTTGATAATTATTTGCTCATTGTCTTACTTTGCAAAACTTAAGGAAAATGTCAATGTAAATTCTCAGTGTACAATGTTTACGCTCCGTTGCGAGGGAATTAGCAACATTTGCACAGGTCATCACCTGTATTTCCAAGGTGATTACATATAAATACGATTACGGCCAGTGTTTTCGAAAAAATTAGTCCATAAACAATTTTTAGAAATTTTTGGTAAAATGCAACAGAAAGTTCGGGTTATTCAGCCATTTTTGATTAACCACTTCCGGCATCTTGGTTGACGTGCGCAGACAAGTTGCGCCGTAAGCCGTTGCTACTTCCCTAGTTACTTGCCTCATTGTTTGTAAACAAACAAATTTTTCCCAATTTTTTGATAAATTTAAAATTATTTTAAATTAAATTAATTTGAGAATATACTTTAGTGGATTATTATAATACACTTATTAAAATTATTTCGTAATTTTTGTTTTACTTTACTCGCCTAACACGACAATTATTTGTTTATTTCTTTTTATTTTTTTTTCTTCAAAATTTAATCAGAAATTAAATTTTTCTTTTTTAAAAATTTAAAGTAACTTTTTTAGGTTATATAGAGAACATTTGTGAGGCAAATCTGTCAACGGGAAATATTATTTGTTTGTATTTTGTACTTAATTCTTGTACTTTACCCCACATAGCCAGGGGGCTGCCAATCACAATGGGTCGCCGATCTGTTAGCGTTGCCGGGGGTTGGACGGAAACAATCCGAGAAAATTATTGATCTGCGAAAGATTATTGGCAACATTACACCAGATCTGTTTCTTACTTTACGCATAAGAAACTCCGATGAGTTGATCGACTTGATCGATTTCGAAAAGTGGGTAAATTCACTCGAACACGACTCGGACTCCTATGAACAAGGACCTGCCGATGACTTCTCTCTTGACACCGCGTCCGCCTCAGGGATTGGACCGGCGGAAAGGGAGAGTCAATGGCCTGAAGCGTCCCGTTCCAGTCGACCATCATCGCAATCTATGGAAAGTAGCGGAGGAAATGAGGAGAAACAGCGACAAGATGAATATCTTCGTCGCATGAGTTCGGCGACAGACAAGCTTAGCGGTCGGCCGTCGCGGTACGCTCCAAGGGAGAGGGGGAGATTGGACGCGTTTCCGAAAAGATCACTGTATGTGGAAACAGACTATCGGCAAAACGCTGGTCCTTCCCTGTGATCAGGGATATAACTGGGATACCGGATGCTACAAAGGCGATAGTGAGATGCGGTCATTTGAGGACCTAAACGAAATTAGGTTCCCTAACCGCTCAATATCTCAAAAACCGAAAACCATCATGTTTGATGGCAGAAAAGAACACGAGGGAGTCTCTGGTAGAATGGGCCGACCGAGTTGTCACACTGGCCCTCAGGGCGTATCCAGACTTAACCGATGCCCATATTTACAGACACGCCATCATGCGATTTTGTCAAGGATGCATTGATCGAAGGGCAGGTCATTATGCTATCAATGGCCGTCCTGTGACTATGGAAGAGGCGCTCGACAAGGTGCGGTGGTTCCAGCACACTGAACAAATTATGACAGAGAGGCCACTGCGGGATATGCGAGCTGTGTCGCCAACGTACGGGGACCTAGATGACTACCAGGAAGAGAACTTATATCCCTCGGTCTCAAGGGCGTCGATGAGCCCAACGAATAGACCAGAGGATGTAAGACGAGAACCGAGAAAGGTGCATTTCGAAAGAGAGGACGACCTGGCGAAGCGAATAACCAAGCTGGAAATGCATGCAAGCTCTACCGACACTAGACTAGACAAACTTGTAGTGTCAATGGAAAGTCTATGTGATACAGTAAAACGAACACTGTCATGGCCAAGGTCAAGGTGAAGGTCACCCAGCAGGTGTTATCAGTGTGGCCGAGAAGGACACTTCAAGGCCAACTGTCCGCAAATGAGTCCGTTAATGAAAAACGAAGGACGGGAGGAGAAAAAGGTCCAGGCCCTGTCGGAAGAGTTAAACGACAGCGGGTCGGACTAGGAGGCCTATCTCCGACCCACCGTCCACTGCCAGGCCTACGGAAACCGTCCAGAGGAACAGAGGCATGTACAGCAAGGCCCGGAGCCAACCCTCAGAAAACATCTGAGATCAGGTATCCTCGGGCCGTACATGCGCTTTATGGGAGACTGGAAGACCCCTTGTCCGGGATGGAACCGAAATAATTAATGGGTAATATAATGAGAGTTCAGACCGAACAACACCAACAGCAACAACAGGAGGGGGTCTAAATAGCGACATAGAGAGCGCACGAGTAAGAATCCTGAATGCTATTGATGGCATATTTTATGAACGGCCACGTGTTTCAGGGAGTCAAGACTCCAAGCTAGAGCATATTGCAGAGCTTGACGAGATGGAAGTAATCAATTACACACAGACTCGACCTTGAAAGTTGCAATCACGCTTAACAATAGCATCAGTCTGGGAGCGGTAGTAGACACGGCAGCACAAGTAACGATCCTCTCTGACAAATTATATGACAAACTCAACCCCAAACCTCGGGTAAAGAAGGATATCGTCTTACAAACAGCGGGTCGTCAAGTCAAGATCACTGGTCACTTAGTGGGACCACTTACGATACAATTGGGTAGGGAAGAGTACTCGGAAGACGTGATAGTTGCCCCCATAGAGGATGATATGCTCTTGGGACTCGATTTCATGTTGAAATATGGCATGAATATTAATTTACCAGGGGCGCAAATTATTTTAGGAGGGGAGGAGATACCGATGGTGATAAAACATTCTGAGAAATCACCCAGGGTGTCGCGTGTAATGGTGGCAAAGCGAAGCGTAATCCCACCCAATTCGGTTAAACTGGTTCCGTGTACCATCGCACAGCGAAACACTCAGTTCCTGTTCGAGCCCAAACAGGATGGTGAGGTAGTAGTGCCTAGAACACTTCACGACGGGAGCGGAAAACCACACATCTGTGCTATCAACCTATCTGATAGAAATGTGGTATTGAAACGCGGTGTTTGTATGGGGAGTGCCCATGAGGTGACCTTGGCCACGCCAGTGAATGCGGGTTGGCACCAAGTGAGGCAGACATACATCGATGATGAGTCGGGGGCTAAAGAGTCAGCGGCTGAAACCGAATTACCCGATCATCTTCAGGAGGTACTGGATATGGCCAAAGACAATTTGACCACATAACAACTGAGCCAGGTAGCAGGCCTCTTAGGACAGTACCAGGATGTGTTCGCCAAAGATGATTACGATTTGGGCCAGTTCACTGCGGTAGAGCACACTATCAACACAGGGAAGGCCACACCTGTTCGACAGCGTATGAGACGGACACCGGTATCGTTCGTGGAAGAGGAGAAGGCTATCCTGGAGAAAATGTTGAAGGCAAAGGTGATACAACCGTCCGTATCCGAGTGGGCAGCAGCGCCCGTACTGATTCGAAAACGAGATGGTCAGGTCAGATGGTGCGTCGATTACCGAGGCTTAAACAAAGCGACCGTGAAGGCCGTATACCCTCTGCCGCTGGTGGAGGAGTGCCTCGACACGCTAGCAGGGAATTGCTGGTTCTCCAAACTCGACGCGAACAGCGCATATTGGCAGGTCAAGATTAAGAAATCGGACCAGAAAAAAAACGCTTTTCTAACAAAGTATGGGCTTTTCGAGTTCAGTCGAAAGGGATTTGGCCTCTGCAATGCTCCAGCAACCTACTGTCGAGTAATGAACTTGGTGCTGTGCGGGTTGAGCTGAGACATCATGTTGGTGTTCCTGGACGACATACTGGTTCTGGGCAGGACTTTCCTAGACCATCTGCAGAATTTACAAACAAGTATTTCAGCGATTCCGTCACTATGGCCTAATGTTGAAACCCCTAAAATGCGCACTGTATCAGAAGCAAGTGGAGTTTTTGGGGAGAACCGTTAGTCCGGAGGGATTACGTGTTGGCGACGACCACATCAAGGCCGTGCAGGAATGGCACAGACCGTCCACCACCAAGCAGGTGCAACAGTTCTTGGGCCTGGTCAATTATCACCGGGCGTTCATCAAGGGGTACGCAAATCTCGCCGTTCCGCTCTATGCCATTACCGGGAAGAACAAGTTCCGGTGGACTGAGGAACAGGAGGCTGCTTTCATATCTATTAAGGAGGCACTGACATCCCCCACCCCTGTATTAGCTCTTCCCAGCCCTCATGACCCCTTCATCCTAGATACGGACGCGTCTGATACAGCTATAGGGACTGAAGTTCTCCAGATTCAAGATGGGGAGGAGAAAGTGATCGCCTATGGCAGCACATCACTATCCGCTGAACAACGAAATTACTGCACCACCCGAAAAGAGCTTCTAGCTATTGTGAAGTTTACCAGACAATACAGACACTATTTACTGGGTCGAAAGTTCACAGTACGCACTGACCATAGCAGTCTCACATGGCTCCTGAATTTCAAGTATCCTCAGGGACAGTTGGCACGCTGGATTGAGGAGCTTAGCCAGTTTGAAATGGATATACAGCACCGTCCCGGGAAGAAGCACGATAATGTGAATGCATTGTCAAGACTCCCAGAGGCTTGTGGGGAGCCCTGCCCCAATTATAAGCTGGTATTTGCCCTTCGCAATCTGCCCTGCGGAGGGTGTTCATACTTTACCCGTGCTCATGGGAACTGGTCCCAGTTTGCCGAGGAAGTGGACTATGTTGTGCCCTTATCTGACAAAAAACTGCTACCCGTGACCAATGTAGAGCCCCCAGTCACTTGCGTCAGTAGGGTCATGCCAGAATGTCGGGACCAGATGACAGGGGCAGCGATGGTAATCACCCAAATGGACCTCGTCTGTCAACGCGACCGTCTGATTATCCAAGGATCGGACGAACTTAACGTTCGACAGATAATGCTAACCGACCCGGGAGACTTCATCGAAAAGGTTGCTCTGGAACAGCGGAAGGACGACAGCCTGGAGATACTAAGACGATGGTTGAGCGACCAGTCAGCAGCCTCGTCCGCCGAGCTGCTGCTAGCCAGCCCTGCCGGAAAGTCGTATTGGATCAACAAGAACGATTTCATTCTCCAAGCCAATGCTGTATGGAAACGAAGGGATGGTGAAAAAATGATGTTGGCTGTACCAGAAGCCATGCAAGAAGCTATCTTAATGGCTTGCCATGACCCCCCCCCCCCCCACCCCCCCCATCTATGGGTCACCAAGGGGAAAACGGGACCAAAGCTCGTCTTAAAGACAGGTACTTTTGGTTCGGGATGAGTAAATCGATATCGCGATATGTTCAGACTTGCCAGGTCTGTAACAAACACAAGAAGCCAAATCGACACGCTAGATTTCCTCTGACGGGTTTCCAAGCTGAAATGCCCATGGAACGTGTTCACCTAGATTTCCTGGGGCCGTTGCCGAGAACGGCTCAAGGTAATGAACATGTTCTGATGATGGTGGACCAGTTCACCAAGTGGGTGGAATGTATCCCTCTACCCTCACAAAACGCTGAAGTAACTGCTCATGCGGACGTAACAGAGTTCTTTGTTCGGTTTGGCTGTCCGTTCCAACTTCAGTCAGACAGAGGCAGCAATTTTGAAAGTCAACTATTCATGTCGGTATGTGATCTACTCCACATTCATAAAACGAGGACCACTCCATACCGACCGTCTGCTAATGGTCAAGTCGAGCGTTACAATCGCACGCTAATGGATGCGGTTCGCTGCTACGTGGAGTCAGAATGAATGGGATCGGTATTTGCCACATTTAGCTGGTGCTCTAAGATCGTCTGTCAATCGACAGACAGGGTCACAGCAAACAAGATGATGTTGGGGCGAGAAGTAACCATGCCGGTGGATCTTATGTATCCAGCTCGGGACCCGGAAAGAGTGAGTCGGTCTGATCCTGTTCAATACGTGGCGGAGCTTGAAAAATCCATCACAAAGTCACATCAGGTAGCTAGAGAATCTCTAAGGTCGGCACAGAAACGAACGAAAGGACGTTACGACCTTACAGTTCTCCAGAACAGCTATGAGGTTGGAGACCCCGTGTACATCTTGGATAGTAGCACCACTAAAGGGAAAGCCAAGAAACTATGCCCGCCGTGGAAGGGCCCCGGAATAGTTATAGAGAAGATAACACCGGCAGTCTTTCGAGTGAAAACCCGAACAGGGGTATCGACGATGAACCACGACAGACTTAAAAAATGTAAGGATCGCGTCTTGCCAGCCTGGATCGTTCGGTTGCAGAGTGATGCAGCTCTGATGAAATAAGCGTTGGTAGCGGCTAAGAAGCAAACGGCAGCCAACGCACTGTTCTGCTTATGTCGGAAGCCAGACGATGGGAAAATGGTGATACAATGCGAGTCGTGTCTCGAGTGGTACCACATTGCTTGTTTAAATATAACGAAAGGAAAGGCTAAACAAATCAGCAACTTTAGATGTCCCAGTTGCCGGGCAGGTTCCCTGGCTATTGGCCCTTAATCTAATCGGGGGACACTCATCCCATGTTCCATTGTCTATTTCCAGGACGGAATGGGATAATTTATCCGAAGAGGAGAGGGAAGTTGAGAGGGCCACTGCCGAAGGGTGGTTGGTTCCGGCCCGATCGTTGGCGGGCGATCTAGGAGCAGCGCCACAAGGCTGTCTAGAAAGATTCATCGAGATAGCTCTGGGCCAGTTCCAGCTAGCGGTCGATTCCGGAGTTAACCGCTGGATAGAAGATTTCGGGAGGGCATGTACGCTGTACCTGCCTACGGAAATTATAGAGCGCCGGTTCCCACAAGTCCGACTGATATCCGAGCGGAGTGCCGGCCCGATCTTCGCACTCCCACGGCAGTATACTTCACCGGGGAGCTCGACAGCCCAATCGAGTGGACCTAGTAACTTGTTACTTAGGGCCGAAGGGCGATCGATGGGAGTGGCCGATCTGAGGGACCGGTTAAACCGAGGGACCATCGGGGGTGGGGGGGGGGGGGGGGGGGGGGGCGCGGCCCAAGGAGAGCCGTAGGGTGGACAATCACAAGATTGTCCAGAGAGGATCGTGGGCCGGGACTGATATCCAAAGGATGATCGTGTTCAGAGGCGCGAGACCGAAAGAAGCGGGGAAAGGCGGGACCGACATCCAAGGGATCGAGGGACCGAGATTCCACAGATGATCGAGCCAGACAGTCTGGGAATCGTCCGCAATCGAGCCCTCCAATGCAGCCCGTGAAGAAGTCCCGGGAGTCGTGTCCGGTGGCCGATTGCGCTCTTAGGGACCAGCGACCCAGGGCCCATGTGTATGACCATCATCTCCCGGCGCTTTTCCAGCGTCTGAGACCCAGGGCCCTGAATCAAGTACGGTTGCACCGCAGACGAGCCCAGATGATCCGGGAGTTGGCGAGGGAACTCACTCCGCAGGGCGACCAATATCGTCTCGTTGATTGGGTCAGTGCGAAATTCCAGATGCCCAAGGACATGTGGATTAACGAGTCACTGCAACGGGAAATGGAGGCCCTGTGTGATACGGCGCGGTGGCCAGTTCCGGAGAATGGGTTTAGCGTCCGTCCCTTCAACTCGCCGGCAGTATTCCTCCACTGGAGAGCCCTGTCATTCTTGCTGAATCTGCTC
>CM055274.1:25954146-25978857 GCA_029237695.1 Conchocele bisecta
TGAATCTGCTCACACCACTACGTCGACAACAGCTATCGCAGCAGTATGAAAAGCTGGGCCCACAGAGAATGAACCGTCGCCGGAGGACGGAGGAGAAAGAAAGGAAAGCGGGAGAAATGCCGGAGAAGAGGGATGCCAGAGAAGATAGCCAGATGCCCGTGATGGCTATGACCATCTCTCCGGTTCTAGGGCCATCAATGGAGCGTATTGGTTCGACGGACCAGACGCCTCCAATAGCAGTGATTGTGCCCCAAATTGTACCAGCGGCTCAAATTCGGCTGACGACACCGGATGGACAAAGGTTGTCTATGCAGTCCCTGACAGGCTTCCAGGAACAGCTGTCCCATGGACCTGTGCAGATAACGTTGGACCAGCGACCGCCGGCATCTCCACCTATGGCGGTTGAACCCCTAGAGGTTCAACAGATGGGGACACCTGACAGGGACCGGCTCGGAGCCCCTCTACTACTGCTCGACTACACGGGGACCCCCAGTTCGGGCTATAGTGACATCATATTGTCTCTAGCACATAGCCCTACGTGCAGCGAGGAAGATCGTCTACTCCATGCCGAGAAGTGTATTCCGGGGGTAGCGGAATCCATCCCAAAAAAGCCCATATGTATACACAGACTGTGGCCCGGAAGATGGAGAAGCTCGTGAAGGCGCGGTCCGTGAGGGCCCTAGGGGAGGTGGGTCTCGACCAGTCTTGCCCTCCAGATACCTGGGCCGCGGCAGGAAGAAGTGCTCGAGGAGGTGATGGGCTTGTGTGACCCCCAACGCGAGTTGGTTCTACATCTGAGAGGGACCAAAGAGGACCGGCACCAACACGAGGTGTCGGAAAAATGCCTGCGGATCGTCCGCTTCAGTGGCGGGGTGGAGCAACTGCAAGAATGGAGAAGTGCCTTCCAGAACGGTTACTTCAGATTCACAGGCCTGGTGTCGAAGTTCCGGAAGGACCAGAAGGAAGCCCTGAGGCGGGTGCCAGCCGATAGACTGCTGCTGGAGTCGGATGCACCCTACTTAACCATGCTGCCGGGACTCCGTCACTCGTCTCCGGCCTATATCGGGGATATCGCCCAACTGGTGTCCCTAGTCCGTACCGAGCCCGTGGCCCTAACCTTTAGCTCCACGTTGGCCAACGGACGCCGTCTGTATATGATGTATACAGGGTAGACCATGGGCGATGAGAGCCAACGCTGAGGACCATTGCCCCTAGTGATTTTAGATGGAAGTACATATTTTTTGGATCAGGGCACTGGTTCTCGAAAAACTCGTCTACATGAGTACAGCAGGAAACTGGGTCGAAATTGGCCGCGGACAGTATTCCTATCTGAGGGCTCCGAACCGTCTGCCAAAAGCCTCGACATTCCGATACGGCCAAGTTCAGAAAACTGGGGGGAATGTGGTAATTAGCTGCCCCCCCCCGGCCTTGATACCGCACTTTAGAGCCGTCCAACAGAACGCGCGCTGCCCTGGTCACCTGACCTATTTGGGACCTTCTGATTGGATGAGGCACGGGCAGGCATTCTTGTGTTCTATGATAAACGGATTACGTTGTGTATTCAATGCGAGAACCTATCTTATGGAATCCAGAGTTTGGAGCAATCAACCTGAGAGCCTGAAGGTAAGTAATAACCATTGATATAGTGATCAATCATATACCGTTGTATGTATACAATAATACCGCATTTTATCCCGTCAACGCAGTGCCTATGTGCCGTGAAACAAGGTGTCGTGAAACGTATTTGATATCCTGTCAATACGACCTAAGGCGTAAACAAAAAAGAAGTTTGTTTCCTGTTACCCGACCGACCGTCTAGTTTTACCCCCGACTGTAATTCTTTTATTGTCAATTTTACATCGGTCCTGGAAAATGTTGTCGTGACCGCGTTTTTTACCTGTTCCGTGTCCAACATGGCCGACAAGAGCAACAGTTTGATTGCTCTGCGATGTTTTTTGTGCAAGGTCAACGAGATTCGGGTGGTAGACCATGGCTCGTCGATAAATGCCATTTACAACATGGTCCACACCAAATCTACGCCATTTAAGGCCACTTGCTCAGTAAGTATTGGCAATTTACAGCGTTAGAATTGTGTGTCATGTGTTTTCGCGGCATGAAATAAGTTATTTCCTAATACGACATGAAATTTAAAAAAATGGCTGTTAGAGTTGTGTAATTGTTTACTTTAGTGTGCCTAACAATTGATTCTAGATACACTATGACTTTTGACTATTTTCCTGTCAAATATTAATGCTTCAATATTGGACTATTCCAGTAAACATACATACTCCCCTGTGGAAGAGATATTCATGTGACACAGTCCAACCCCTACATTTCTTTTGTTCGTCACCCTCCCTACATTTTGTGATCACGCCCCACCCACCCCCCTACATTTTTTTCTCTTCCACAGGGCAGTAGGTATATTAACAGCGGTGTCAACAATTGATTCACCCGACCCGGTCAAAAAAATCCCTACCTACCGACCCTATCTTTTTCGGGCCCGAAAAAGATAGGGTCGGTAGGTAGGGAATGTTTTGACCGGGTCGGGTGAATCAATTGTGATTATGCCTAAAACAAAAAAGTTTGCTTCCTGTTGTTTTTGTTTTAGGCATAATCACAATTCATACGCGTCATTTGTGTTGGTGGCTACTTTCCCCAGTATACTTCTTGGGTTGACTGAATAGTCTGATGGAAATGGAACCGTTTACAGTGTGAGGGTTAAATTTCGCATCTAAAAACGATATCGCCAGAAAATAAAATTAATTTAATGTCATTTTCTGAATGTCAAATCAATTTCCATTACGACCCTCAATTTCCAATTGCGTTTGCTCTCTACCCATTCCGTGCGTCATTCAGACATGACTGACGTCATACTTATATTTACGTCAATAAGTCTACTACGTCATTTAAAATAAAAATGGCTGCTCCCAGTGATTCCAGTCAGGTAAGGAAGTAAACGAAACAAAATAGCCTAGTGTTTCTGTTGTTGATTTTTATTCTGGACAGATCGAAATCGTTGCAGAATCTGCCCCAAATGGAAATGGATGGGTCTGGTGAATTTTGAGAGTGTATTTCGTTGAACAGACACTGTAATTTCACATTGTCGGTGACAAAATATAAAGTATCAACAGAACATTTATCTGTTGAACCTGCATGAAGTACACGTTTTAATGTTTAATGACTATATCTGGAAATAAAAACTACAAATTCAAAACTTTTTAACAGTAATCATGGTAATAGGTATGAACTTGAAAAGGATGTGTAGATGCGCAGACTGCATTTCGAGTTTTAATTCCGACCTCGGTAATGGATTATCTCCCCCTTTTCGACTTATAATTTCTCAATGTTGCCTTGTAAGAAGTAAAACTTTGTACTGTAATATCTAGGGACTTGGTATGTGCCTTTCTGATGGTATGTAGATGCTACAAAGTGAATTTCGATTTTTGATTTGACCCCCGGTCATGGATTATCCCCCCTGTTTTGCTTAGAATCTCCCAAGTTCGACATTCGACTGTGCTCTATTTTTTTTTACAAATTGTAGCAAACCAAGATCGATGCACAGTTGTCTGTCTCTGTTGTGAGCAGGTTGTCGATATATTTATGGTGTGCTCAGTCAAATGTCTTTTGAACACTATTTGAACATTATGAACTGGGAACACCTCTGCAGTTCGGCTTCCAATGTTTTGATCAGTAGGCACATATGTCGTCACATTCGTCTGTTATTGAATCGCCTTCATCATCACTGTATGTGCATGTTCCAGTGGTATTCACGTATTCCTTTACGTTCTGGCAATCTATTGATTGTGGGTTATCAAGATATTGACTATTTGTTCGATGTTAACACCTGATGTTAGTGGTTATAGCCATGGGAGCACTGTCACTTTGGCTGCAGGTAACAGATGTCACTGTTGTAGCGTCATACCTTTCCCACGACCGGCTGCTCGCTTTTGCTTGTGATGGTCCTGTTGCATTCCTCTTGCATTTACCCTGTTTCATAGGGCCCTCATATTCTTCCAGAATATACATAGTTTTTAAAATAACACCAGGGATAATCCTTGGCACATTCCGAATGGATTGTTCATGGCTATTTATCCATAATTAATAATTTATCCGGCTGAGACAAGTACTCAACCGCATTTATTTGTTAACCTATTATAAATACATATTATCAATATTAAAAGCATATATGTTGGTACTTAACGTTTTGGTCATGCCCACGACACTCAGTCGCAAAATTGATATATACTGGCTTAATTTGGACATTATATCTCTCCGAGGCCTAAAAATGGAGACCTAATTCAAATAGCTGTAAATTAAAATATGTTTAATTGAATGAATACATGTTCACCAATTTTACAGTGTATGTACTTTTGACCCAAGTTTCAAATATTCAAAAAATAATATGGATATATCACAAATGTTTCAAGTTATCCAGAGTTAACTCCGTTATCGAATTTTGACAGTGGATCCACATGATGTTACTGAGTGTTCTGTATGAATGATGGTCACACAGTCATCACATACCTTCTGTATTGGTGCATACTCATTTAGTTTGTATGTTATCATAGTTTGTCATCTACATACACTCTGCTGAATACATTTATATATGTTTGGACTATGGGTCGAATTCAATGCTTTTTTCTATTCTACTTTAATGACGTTTGGAAAAGTTAGGCTCCATAATGCTGATTGATATTGGTGCTATTGGTATTTCAGCATGATTTGATTGGTCATGGTTAAATGCATTCAGACCTAGCAGTTCTTACGATACTGTGCACAAATGACATATACACATCATGCCCTGTCTCCTGTTGACATTTATCTGAGTCTATGGATGATACACCGCTCTTACACTTTGATTCATCCATGACTTTTATAATATGGAGTGATATCTGATTGTGCTCCGACACAACTTTCTTATTTAAAGTACAAGTGTCCGCTATGTGTGTCCATTTATAACAGATGTTAATGATTTATAATAATGTGCATGTTTTTATACGCTTTGTAGTCATTATGTCTTACAAATATGGCATGGAAACACCACGTCACTGGGTTTTTAATGTTTGACATATTCATGGATTTTACGACTTTCAGCCATGTGTTGGGACTAAGTGCTACACTAAATGTATAATTTTTCGAGAAAATAAGCATTAATTATCTTTACCGGAAGTGTACATTATACGGTTTAGTGATTAAGTTTGATATCAGTGGCGATACCCGTTTTTCCTCAAAATATTAACGGAAGCAACTATTTTTTATCTCTATTTATTTGCTGATGTGCACTGATCATGATGACGAAATGTCAAAAGCTCGTATCAGCATTTTTCACAATTTTCAGGAGAACAAAAAAAGTGTATTATTTTTATACATATTACTTCTATGGTCATAGTTATTGTTATTTGAATATATTATCGTTATCAAATAGTAATAAATGACTACTAGTTGGTTGTCATATGTGTGGTGTATGCAAATGCAGTTACGAGCATTTGACACTGCGATGACAAAGACAATTTCGCTTACGACATTTTGACATCATTTTGACATAAATTTGGAGAGCCTAATAATTTACATAAATTCGCCATTATTATGATATCTGCCTGTTCATACATGTACATACAGTTTATAAATGCACATGTATTGCGCATTAGCAATTTCAGCAAACAGTGTATATCGGCTTACTCATAATGAGCTGTCTAATCAGTATTCTGAGAGTATGTCTATGATTTAAAAAACATGAAACTAACCATATTGGGAAAGAAACGTTCCAAAATATAACACAAGTCAAAATATTTACGACTAATTCAGTGAGCAATTATGATGTAACACGTATTTGCTACTGTACGTGTATCTCACGTTATAGAAAATGAAGAAATAAATCGGTCAACATCAGAATAATATTTATGGTTTTGTAGATTACATATCAAACACTTTTTTAGTAGCCAATTGCTTACGGAATACCAACTCAGCAGGTTAAAAACGGTTATTAATAAAAGTGTATGAAATATCAAAATAATCCACAAAGAAAAAACACGAATTATGAACGATTTATCTAGCGTCTAATATTTAGGACGGACACAGACGGATAGCCGGAATACAGTACCCCTCGCAACTTGTTGTGAGCCTATAACCAACAATGTCAAACTCTGCATGACACATTATAATATATTGTAGTTATTAGTTTAGCATTCCTGTGCGGAGCAGAGAATCATAGAATGTGTGGTAGTCTGCATGTATGACGTGCTTCAGTTGTGTTGTTGCAGATGATTATATTTCGTCTGCTGTATCGCCAATGGCCCTGCATGCAGAAGGCCTGGCTCAATGACGCCTTCACCGTGTTGTACATCCCGTAATTGTTTCATTGCCTTCCGTGGAAGGCCAGAGTAGTCATCATCGAAGTTCCGTATGTACTTTATTTCACCGTTTGGGCTGTAGTTGAGCACTTTAATATGTGGTTACCGACTTTTATTTCCAAGCGAATTGAAGAGTAATATTTTAACTGTGAGTACTTTTGAAAGAAGTTGTGATTGACATAGTCAACCCTATACGGCTGACTGGTACGAGCATTTTCTAATACATCCATATAATTTTGTTGTACGTATATTGGTTTCCGTTTTAATTTTCGCTCGATCTGACTATGAACAAGGTCGACCTCCATTTGAGTGTGGCCTCTTTCAAGATATTTCTGAGGTATCATAATGTTGTGCTTTCTCGCCAAGTGACAGAGTGTGTTGGACATTTTAATATCTCTATGTTGGTATGTGCATCCATCAGAGTAGAACATAAACTGTTTCACATCGTTTTCCTCGCTCAAAATGCCTTCAGTGTACTTTGCTACACACGAGGCAAACGAATCAGCTGTCAGGTTATATTGGGACTCATTCCAAAATAACAATTCACATGCTTTGTTTTCAGATCAAAAATGTTAAAGTTGTGACATGACAACTTGGTCTTGCAATAGAGTGCACTTGCATTCAACCGCGGACACAAGAGTACGGTCGGTAGGTCTAAGGTTAACACCTCAATAGAGCTGTATTTCATTGCAGAATCTTTGTCCTTGTTTTGTTTAACTTCTTGCAGAATCTTTGTTATCGATGTGGGAATTATATTCTTCCGCCGACAGATTTCCATATTGAAACGCACAGCAGTTATCACACTGATCTTTTTTTAGGTTTGTCGATACTTATGTTCTTGTCATCGAAAGTCCTAAAACTTGTTATGCTACACACATGCCTATCTTTTTATGAACACTAGTTTTTTGTATTATTTATATAGATCTGTGTATGACTCAAACATTGGCTCTAGATAATTATTTGTAGTACTCGCTCTGCAATAATGCGATTCCATTTTCGGCAATGCTTCTAGGAATTCTCTCTAAGCATAGGATTTTGTTGAAAAAAAATTGAACAAAAATAAAAACATGTTTTCATCATGGCCCCATGTAAAGTGGCTTAATGCAATATATATGACGATACTAGGACCGCCGAGTTGTTTCTATTTTCACAGATATCGGTACATAAATATGACATTTTCTATCTTATTGAATGCAACAAGATAGGAAATATTATAGTTATGTACCTAATTAGGTGGAAATAGAAACAACCCAGCCGTTCTAGTATTGTCATATATCTTCGGTTAAACCGCTCCACACAAGGCCATGATGAAAACATGTTGTTCCTTATCATGTTTTGAAAACATCACATAATGCCCCTTTAATGATCTACGGTACTGATATTACAATATTTGTTCAGAACTTCAAGCATGGTATCCGAATATGGTGACATATTATGCTCTGTCCACCAAATTACTGCAGATAATATAGATCCCAGCAGGTCAAGTGGTGAAATCCCCAAAAGGGTCAATTTCGCCATTGAGATACCTCCAACCGATTTCACCCACATTGAACAACATTCTCAAAGTGTTTGAACCTGCATATCAGACACACATTGATCACATGTATTGAATAGATGTGTATTACACTAGTGAATTAGAGAATCACACACAATTCAGACCAACAAGTCACACAAATGCAATCTAGTATTGGATTGCTTCATATCTGTCTATAGTTGTGTTCAGCGATTCACAAACTTAATGAGAATTTGACATTGTCTCGGTTTTATAGTTATAGTGATCATACTTTAATGGCGACATACATAAATTTACGTTTTGGTGGTATTCCAGCAGTTGCATATTGCACCCATAGTTTTCCAGCCTTCTCTCCAATTCCCAACGTTGAAAGAATCATACTCTTGCAAACGCTGATTCGTCGGTCATTCTTCATCAAGTATTATACATGACTCTTTTGCCTTCTGCTGTTTGACCTTTTGTCTTTCGTCTAGGCTCATCTGTACCTACTAGTGTATTTGCATACACCTTACGCTCTCCCATGCCATATTCTCCCAGAATTTTTTGTAAATGGCCTGTCGTACCTCTTTCCGTAATGTGGCGATATGCTACTGCTTTTCGACGATCACATTTCCTACAAGTTTTGGGAGTAAGTATGAGCCTGCCCTCTCTACACAAAACTTCCATGGACCGTCTTCCCCTTTATTCATTCCCTTATATGATTTGCCTTCCATTCTTAATTGTTCCTATCATACGCAGCCTCCTGTCTTACTTTCTTTCGCTTTCCTGACAATGGCTCCTGTTTCGCCCGGACTTCCTCATCATGATCAATATATGTAGCATCTGATTTACTTGAAGATTTGTTGTCATCTTTTGGGTTATAGTCCTGGTCGCTAACTAAATCGTCAGAGTTGTAACTACATTCTTGCTGACCAGGTTCGTTCTGTTCAGTAAAATGTGTATGTTATATTATCTTACCAGCTTGTATTACATATCGGGCAGGCTCATTATTCTGTGTCTCACTACTATGAAAGTCAGTGTCACAATGTGTGCCCTGTAGGGTAGGTTCATAGTTTTGTGCTACAGCAATGTCACTTTCATTGTCAAACGTCTCTCGCGTATTCCTGTTAAATGTATCGACATGCTTTTGCGCGAGAGAAACCATTAACTTGCCCCTAGACAACATTGTTATATGTTAGCAACCGTTCTTACAGTGAGAATGGAACTTGAATTCTAGAAGTTAACATTTACCCTGGTGCTTGCAAAGTACTGTATATCGAGGGGTTGTGAGTGGAAATGATGAACAGTAGTACTATTTGATGAAGTTGTAATGTTTTTCCTTGTTAGAGAAGGCACCCTTTTCACGATGTTCAATCAATTTCACGATGGATTCAGATTTCTTATTTGTATCGACTACTATGTCTGTGCTTGAGCGTAGCCACTTAGAACGCATTGTGTGTCCTTTGATGATGAAACTATGAACATGGATAATATAAATTCTGGTCAGTCTCATCATCGGCAAACGTTGCTGTCTCTGAAAATTAAGAAGAAATATCAGAATCATTAAAACTTGAAAAAAATGCAATATGGGCAGACCGTTATCGGCTGCTGGTTAATTTCAATTTCTCGTGAAAACCAGACAGTAGCAGCACATTGAAATCGTCCCGATTCCATTATGTTAAAATACATCAAAGGTAGTTATAACGTGCTGAAAACAATGTTGCCCAATTATACATGTACAGCATAATTATACAAGCGATTGGTGGGAAATATGGAAAAATGCACAGACATACTGAAGTACACATTAGACAACCAGAATACAAAGTGGGTATTTTGTTTTAAAACACAGTTATTGTGCTTGTGTATCTAATTTTATGTAAATGTCAAAACATCCTAAGTATAATTTGCAGCAATTATTAGTCAATGTCAAAAGGTCGTAACTACATGTCAATCGAAAGAGAACACTGAACATCTTACATGCCATCTACATGTAGATCACGTGCTTATAACGATGTCCGTTCACATTATATACTGTCGTACTTGAAATCACCCAATTGGATCGGCCGAAAATATCAGCTCAGTATCGAAAAATTAAACTCCACCATTTCGAACAATAAACTGTCCAGATGTGTTCATCTTTCTGCAGTTTTCAATGACTGCCGAGACGTGTACGAGGCCGGATTCCAGACAACGGGCGTTTATAACATAAGTGTCCGTGTCTACGGCCATCTAAAGGAGCGACAAGTTTATTGTGACATGGACAGTCCCGGTGGTGGCTGGACGGTATGGTACATGTACATAGAGAAGAGTGCAGCGTGGTGTGGGTTATGAAACTGTTGGCATATTAGTGACATTTTAATTATTTGCAAAGTGCTATTCTGACAAAATATTTGCTGTTCACAACATGTCATATACGCACAACTTGTTAACTATCATCGCTATTTCTTTAATTTGTACTTTAAGAAGCCGCCAGCATGTATTTCTATATGTATCCTTTAAATCACTGAAACTGTACAAATCGTTTTCTCTAAAATCGCATATATGCTTCATGTACATACTACCCTTGTATATACCAATCTTTATAAAATATGGTACTTAGTCTAGTTCTTTCATGTTGAGGGTGCATGCCTACTCAGTAGGCACACAATGTTCTTTATAGGAATTAAATGAGTGTATAATTGTGTCACTATTCCACCAGTTATAGAAATTAAGAGTACCCGCCATACATATACAATCGTTTAGTAATATTTATTTTAGTGATAGTGACTCGTGGTGGTATCGGGCTATTTTCATATGCAAATGAGGCATGCTATTGTTTTTATTATTTATACTAATTAAATGCGTCAGCTGAAAAAATAATATTTTCGACAGATTATAAAGTATGATTATTGCACATCAAACAATATATTCAGAGAATAAACCGAATTATCCTTTACCATGTTAAGGAAACACGGTTATCGCCCCTGATATCAGTGTGTAAATTCACGTCTGATATAAAATGAAAAATAATAATCAATACATCGGGTAATGGCGAATGACTCTTTATTTTGCCAGAAAATGTCATATCTACAGATATACAAAACTATCTGTCTCCCTATATTATAAGATACTGAGCGGGCATGTACCTTTAACGTTACAGTTGTGCCATACGATCTCATGTGTTGCTACATTGGTAGTTGAATTTCTGAAGTTAAGTTTGCCACACGAGATCAGGACTTCATTGAAAATGGTGTACTTGTTTGATAATTGCTTTGCGTCATTCTCATTAAGATTAATTTGAAATATGATGTCAAATATATTTCTTAAGCTCGTTATTGTATGTTATTTTTAATTTGTTCGGTATACATTTCAAATGTTTTATCCATGAGCATTTCAGTGAGTTGATAAAACCATGAATATTTATTATTTTCAGTCCACAGTTTTCATAGTAACTGACTGGAATTATGGCTTTACGTGATATTTTATCTCGCTTACTGTCACAAAGAAAATCATACATTACATCATATATCCGTTTTATTGTTTCATCTCAAGCACAGTTAGTGGGTATCTTAGTTTTGGTAGCGGGAATGTCTTTAGTGTATAAATCTTGCCAAATAATGACAGTTATAGCCATTTTACAACTATCAATTTTGATTAAATCAAACAGAGACTGTGTTAGTGAAAAGCTGCCATGGGCGAGGCGGCAGCTTATGTGTCCTACAGATGCGATTTTCTAGTTTTGGAATTGTCACACATATGTCGGCTATATTGTTTAACCTATTTACAGGTGTCCCAAGGACGATTTAATGGCTCTGTGGACTTCTACCGAAACTTTTCAGACTACTAATCTGGATTTGGAGACCTGAATGGCGAGTTCTGGTTGGTTACGTGGCAGTTAGCTAACCAATTATAGACCTGTTACAAGTAGGGAAGTATGATTTTATTTCTGAATTATTTGTATTCTCGTAAACATATATTGCTACCATACGCAGATGTCCAAAGTACTAAATCGCATGGCGTGTTACAATTATATGCATGCGTAATCAGCTTAGACGACAGCTTTGTGCATTAAAGCGCATACACCTGTGCCCGAAGAATGTATAGAAGAATGTACATAACTCATGATGATAGAACTGAGGACTGAGTCGTTTGCATTACAATTGCTCCAGTAGTGGCTGAGACATTTGAGACAAGTTAAGTGAGTTTCTACCTTAGAAGATTGGCATAGGAATTACTTACAAAGCCTGTGATATTTCCGGTGCAAACATGGCAAAGGTGGCTATATTTTCGTAGCAAGTACAGCATTCTATTCCACGGAGTCCCGTAGGGGACGAATAATTTTGTTTTTTGTATTGATTCGTCCCACGAAATAACAATTCATTCCCTCAATTTAGCAATTCGTTCCCTCGAAGTAACAATTCGTTGCCACTTGTGGGAACGAATTGTTATACCGTGGGAACGAACGAATTGTTAATTCGAGGGAACGAATTGCTAAATTGAGCGAACGAATTGTTATAAAGTGGGAACGAATTGTTATTTCGAGGGAACGAATTGTTATTTCGTGGGAACGAATTAATACCTGTTAGTACCTGTTATTATGCTCTGTCCATTATTAATACGTACTTGTATACTTTCATAGTAAATGTTCTGTTCTTGATCTGCAACATGACGTACCAGGAGAATCACCCAATCTTACAACAAATGTTAGCAATTGTAGCAAAAAAATTGCCGGGAAATCAAACAATCACCAGCTGTTATTTCATCCCTGGTGACAGTAGGAATTCTGGTCAGCTCCTTGAATTGCCTTACAAACGATCAAATTTGGTGCAGTACAGTGATATTGAGTATATCTGTTTAACCTGTTGATAAATCGTAGTACTCTCGTTAGTCATTTTAAATCCAGATCAACACGGTATGAACCACAATCATTATGGCCGCCATTGTCTCTGTGCTATGTTAATTCAGTACATATTATTGCGCCATTGGTGCGCGGCTTAAAATTTCAATTCTGTTTATGAAATGTGTTGTAGGCTGAAAGCACCTCTATCCATCTCACTACACGGCCTCTTGGTTCTTTAAGTCTGAATAGCCAGACTAAGGCTTGGTGGTCACTTCTGACTGTGAACATTTTACCCAGTAAGTATTGCCTGAAATATTCCAGAAAGTATCTGACTGCCAATAACTCAATCTGACTTATGCAGTAATTTGACTCCGCTCGGTGTAGGGCTCGACTTCCATATGCAATCACCTTCTCTCCTCCATTTTGTACTTGATGAAGTACCGCCCCAATTCCTGTTATGCATCCGTCAACATCCAGGATAAATTCTCTATTATCGTTTGGATGACCCATTATATCTGTGCTCACTCTCACATGCTACTGTCCAAATAATTGATTTTTCTTTCCATGTTAGCTATGCCAGTGGTTTGGCCACCGTGGCATAACCTTTAACAAATCGGCGATAATACGACCCCATAATAAAATGTGTTTCACTTGCTTCACCGTTTTGGGTCGTTCCGGACGTTAGTTCAAATGTCGAGAAATACTTCGCCCCTGCTACGGCATCCAAACAGTCTACCACTCTTGGTAATGGAAACGCTGATACATTTTTCACAACCGCCTTTAGCCGTCTGTAGTCCACACACGGTCTCATGTTTTCATCAGACTTCTTAACTAGCACTAGAGGACTAGCCCATGGTGAATGCGACTTCCGGATAACCCCTTTTTCTTCCAACTCCTGTATTGCTTTTCTCTCTGCATCTGCATACGCTATTGGTAGTCTCATGTGTGCTTGTTTCATTGGAGCTCCATCTCCTGTATCAATAGAGTTTTCAATAATATGGGTCAGTCTCCCAGATAATTATCGTTTATGGAAAAAGTAGTTTAGTACTTTGTTAACAAATTCCCTATCTGGCTTTCATAGCTGTTCTTGTCTTCTGTTGCTCTGTTGAATAGCTCCACCAGGTGGCTGGGTATGATATTATTTTCTTCTTCACATGTTGACCTATCCTCAATATTGCTTCCTATTTCCGTGGTGCTACGATCTGTGTTGCTTATCTATACCCTTCTTATTGCTTCCCTTCCAGGTTTCACAGTAATACTCTGTTCATGTGCTATGAACTGTATTTATCCTACTATTGGCTCCGCCATTCCTACTATTGCATCTTGATGTACAGACGTTGAGGTTGGAAAAGCATTTTGGACCGTAATCTGGTTTGTCACCCTGTCCTTTATATCTATCAGCTTCCTTGCCTTTTGCAAACCATACGATTATTTGAAGTTTCTGAGGACTCCACATTGGATTCTGTATCTTGTCTGTGGTCGTCACTTTCTTCTCGATGTACATACGTCGATGATACACTCACTGTAGCCTGGGATTATAAAATGATCTGCCGCAATCACTCTTCTTTGATTTTCAACTCCTATTTGCATTACTGGTACTTCTACTCCCCTAAGTACAATAACTACCTGGCTGAGTAAAACATCACTTGTACCCGCTTCATTACTCAAACATTGTATTAGCGAGCGCACCCCACTACACCCCCAGTTACCTACGTAAACAGGGGTCTAGTGGGGTGCCCGCGCAATAGGTAATGCGGTCAAATAGACCACGATGCATTGACTATTTTCGATCAATTAATTTATGTTGCAAGCGATTGTAGTGTGTATTTTCAATATTTTTATTATTAAAATGTATCATATCGGTACTCCTTTAAGTATTATTTGTATATTGTAAATGTGTTGATGTTCTCATGAAGCGCATTAATATATTAAGTATTAATTAATCCAGCTTGTATTGAGGCAAATCACACAGCCTTAAAACATAGTGCTGAATAATAAACAATATTATCGTATATTATTCATAAGTATATCACTATTAAATATTAATTACAATATGTATACATATTATTAAAACTGTAGATGCTATCGCTGTTTCGCTATATGTGATATTTATAACAAATCATTTTTTTTTATTCGTCCGCGTACGGATTTCTGTCACACAAAGCACCATTTTCAGTTCATATTTTGACCTGTGCATATGAACCGGACTAAGTTTAAACAACGCTCGATTCCGTCCCATTCAAATTTCTCTGCAGAATGTTCAGACTAACTACATAAGTAATGCTGCCAAATAAATGTTAACGGCTGGAACATGGTCATCATTAAAAGGAAGAAACCACAGTCGTATTATTGAAAACTAAGATTTACCTTAGACCTCATGGGTGCCGCCATTAATCCAGTGTAAACAATAAACCACGTGATCCCATTCCCTGGGTAGCCCCCGCTTAGTGAAACGGTGTGCTAATCATGATATTATGTACCCCAACACTAATTGTATATTTCTCGGTAAAAACTACGAAAATCATAATAACGATTTATATTTAAAATTGGATACGCGTAAACGGATGGATCGTCAGTTGTCGTCGATAGCGATTTAATTTACTGATCTGGTCTTAATGTATTGTCAACTATAAAAATGCTAACATTTTATTTAAACAACTGCAGCCATTTGAACACTTATGCAAAAAAGAAACATCTCCGACATACTTTGTAACCCAAAAAAAGAATCTAAAATACAACATCTGAGAAAACATACCCCACCCACCTACTATACACATGTCGGACGAATGAATATTATTAGTAATCAAGGCACCAACCAGTCTCTCATCTCTCCAGGATTTTGTGTTCATCCAACATTCAACGGAAATGTTAGCTTCACGTTTTCGAACCATTCGCTATCCAAACAAAATACCACGAATCCTGACCGTCGTGTCTAAAATGGCGACATCAGTTTTTGTAACACGATATGATTATCCACTTCATTCCTCGCCTGTGATCCTTGTCAAAGACTAATACACTACAGCGACAGTGAATAGGGAATGTGTGCAGGCATCAAATTACGTTCAAAACACTGTTAAACAACTTGTTGTGACATTATTGTCGTTAGTTGGAATAGACATCAAATAAAATCTGGCGGCACTTTAGTTTTCTCGCCTCATTATATATTCATGATTATGTATTAATGTAACATATTATTCCGCACTTTGCTGTTGCCATGGCGGTATTTTTGTGTAGAAAATCCATAAAGTATACACATCGAATTGTTAATTTATGTTAAAGCGTATTTAGTTTTTCATATTAATATGATTTAGTATCTTCTATAGACACGGGATAGTTCTGTTAGTCATAAATCTCCTCCACAAAAATGTAACTACTTTGTAATGCGGCGTGTGAAAGAAGGAATTGTAATTTGAGGCACCCCACGGGTTACGATAGAAACTGGAGGTATCTAGCGGGAACATAAAATAATTAAATAATGCAAAAATCGGTAAAAGGGGCGTTATATAGTCATAAAATAATTTGTTTTCTTCAGTGTAAGATCGATTTTATTTCATCTCGTGGACGAAAAATGTCGGATTTTCACTCGTGGCTTCGCCATTCGTGAAAATCCGAAAGTTTTCGTCCACTCGATGAAATAAAATTCGATCTTACACTGAAGAAAACAAATATCCTCTATATTATAAATGACTAATTTTCTCTAAATTGATTCCTAAGATGTTCATCTTTATGTTTCAACTATGTAAACCGTGTCGATATAGTTGGCTAAAAAGTATATACATGTACTTATGTCACGGTACGTAACTCACTATGGGGAGAAGATGTGTATTCGTGCCCGGCTAGCTCTGTGTCGGATATGCATGTTTCTCACTCTGTGACATTTGGCGCCCAACGAGGTACCGTGACTGATAAATAATGCCCAAATTGTACCAAAAATATGGAATTCAGATGCGAATTAAATATAGAATTCAGGGACGAATTTCAATTTGGCGGGGACATTCGTGTGTATTCGTGCCCGGCTAGCTCAGTCGGTTAGAGCGATGGTACGGTAATACAGAGGTCTCCGGTTCGAGCCTCGGGTAGTATATGCATCTTTCTCGCTCTGTGACATTTGGCGCCCAACGTGGGGCCATGACTGATAAATACTGCCCAAAATGTACCAAAAATATGGATTTCAGAGGCGAATTAAATATAGAATTCGGGGACGAATTCCAATTTGGCGGGGGAGTATTTTATGGTACGTAACTCACTGTGGGGAGGAAGTGTGTATTTGTGCCCGGCTAGCTCAGTCGGTTAGAGCGATGGTACGGTAATCCAGAGGTCCCGCTGTGTGAGCCTCGGGTAGGATATGCATGTTTCTCGCCCTGTGACATTTGGCGCCCAACGAGGGACCGTGACTGATAAATGTACTACCCAAAATGTACAAAAAATATGGATTTCAGAGACGAATTAAATATAGAATTATAGAGGTCCCGGGTTCGAGCCCCGGGCCGGAGCACATTTTTCTCACCCTGTGACACTTATACCATACTGTAATACAATGTTTGTGACTATAAACGCATGATGTACATCAGAAAGCTGTACAGGTCGGGGAGGGGGGTATCTTGGTTATAGACAAACTGATAAGCGTTGCTGCCAGTATTATATTTCAGGGCAGTAACTCTGCAAGACCCCTATGGACGGTACTGGAGTTGTTGCCCGAAACAACCAAAAATGCGATTTGCACACATGTAGCCGTAGACACCCAATGCATTTATGTAGTGTGTGGTGTACTGCATGTAACATACTGTTTGTCACTGAATGTATGCCTGTCACGCAGCACATAGTTAAATCGCACTAAGTGACAGCGGGAAAACTCGGGTTAGGTACGGAAGTGTGATACCTGCACTTGAAACTCCAAGCATTACCCGGAATAACTCCACAAGTGAAATAACATTGAAGTGTTTGCGTCGAATATCGGCAAAGTCGATACAGTCCAGTAGGATGTGTTGCACGGTAGATTCGCTGTGACATGGAATACACCATGGACGTGGCTCCCCTTGGATCATATACAAATTCGTTAGTCGTGTATGTCCAATGCTCAAACGGCTAAGGACAAGTTCATTCCGGCGTTTGTTATCCGTGAGCAGATCCCACCGGGTCTGCATTGTATCAGATATGAACGAGTTAATGGATGATTTAAAATCATGATAGCAAACAGGAAAATTAGAAGTTGGTAGCTCCAGGGCGGCCTTGGTAGCACTATATGCCCTGTCATTGCCCTTGATACCAGTATGACTGAGTAGACAACAACAAATAATGTCATTGCCAGACGAAATTAAAAGATGGTGTATCTCAATAATTTGGCGGATAAGTGGATGCTCAAGCTTCATGTTGTATAAAGCTTTTAGTGAAGATAATGAATCAGAAAATAAAACTAATTTCTTTTTCAAGATATTTTCACAAATTCAAGGGCGAGTAAAAATGCCCTCAAATATCGAAGATTTATCTGGTTCTGGATTGAAGATCTCCGGCAGGGACAGCTGCAGCCGCAGCTATCCGGTCCTCGTCCATTGAACCATCAGTGAAAAATGGAGTGTATGTATTGTATCTGTCTTTAACTTCAAGAATAAGCGATTTACATATGGATGGGTCAGTTGTTGCTTTCGTGTGCTGGCTTAGACCCAGGCGAATAGGACAACGGTTGACCATGGTTAAACCATGGTCGACCATGGTCAACCATCGTCATAGTACCATGGTCAACCATGGTCAGCGTTGTTGACCATGGTCGACCATGGTCAAAATTTGACATTTTTGTCAATTGGTCACAGAGGAGATCCTAGAAAAAAGCAAGGTTGACCATGGTCGACCATGGTCGACCTATGGTCTGCTGACCATGGTCGGTCATAATAATGGTCGACCATTGTCAATCAACCATGGTCATGGTGAGAATTCTTGACCATGGTCAAAATTTGACATTTTTGTTAACTGGTCACAGAGGAGATCCTATGATTTGACCATGGTCAACCATGGTCGACCATGGTCGGCCATGGTTGCAGACCATGGTCAACCATGGATGCAGACCATGGTCAACCATGGATGCAGACCATGGTCAACCATGGTTGCAAACCATGGTCAACAACCATGGTGATTAACCATTTGAAACATTTGCCACTTTATTCAACTAGAACTGTCGCTGAAGGCAGATGAATAGTCCCGCTTGTCTGAAGATATAAAGGTAATGATGATGTAGTAGTGATGTTCATATAAAGTTAATATGTAAATGTGACGAGACGTGATGTGACACTCTGAATGCTATATATCCCCCACTAACAAAGTGAAGCGGGAGTGTAAAGATGAAACATTTAGCATTTTAGTGTTCCAGGTTGATTTCAAACCTGATAACAAACGGATTTATTATACACAAGCTCAACGTCTTTGTGGTGGCATAACATTTAAATAAAATTGTGATGATTTTTGTCAACATGGGTTAACAATATACCATTATGAGCCTAACCACGGCGAAAGAGGTTACAACCGTGAAACAAGTAGATGGCCGCGACTCGAATATCACGCCGTATGGTCACCGCACTTCACATTGTGAAGCGGGGATATAACATGTACAAAAAGAAACAGTCGTAATTACGGGACACGATGCGATGGGATGTGATGCTCCGAATCCTATAGAGCCCCCACTTTACTTTGTGAAACGGGTAATAAAAGTACAAAAATAATGTCTACTGTTTCTTTTTATATTTTTTCTGTACTGCATGTACTTTAGCAGTGATTTCAGTGTCCTCGATCGATGGAAATTTCGACTTCAGTACTGTAGAAAGTGCCCCGTATAGCCTTTGATCGAACTTCGGTTTCCGCTCCATGTTGCTGTTGGGCCTTTGTCCAGTGACAATGTGAGAAAGCATATATTCTACAGTGAATAACTTGCTCATTATAGCATGGCAGCAGTCGAAAATAGAATCTATATGTGAAATATAGTCACGTAAACTATCCATTGAATGTCCATTATACAGGCCAGAAGTAGCTGGCGAAGAAAACACAGGCGTAGATAATGATGGTGAAACTGGCAGAGAATATTCTGACGACATGAGTTGTGGCGATGGCCGGAATGGGGACATTAGTTGCAGCGATGGCAGAGGCGGCGACAACACTTGGGGCGATGACAGAGGCGGCGACAACACTTGGGGCGATGACAGAGGCGACGACAACACTTGGGCCGATGGCGGAGGCAGCGAAAACAGTTGTGGCGATGGCGACGGCGACGGCGTCGGCGTCGGCGTCGGCGACAACTGTGGTGACGTTGACACTGATGGTAACGGAGGTAACGGCCGCGACGACAATCGTTCCAGATCCGGGACCCTTTTTTTAAATTTCTTGATCTCGTCTCGGAGTTCAGTAACGACACCCGACTCCTCAGAGCTGAAGAACAAAAAAAAGAGTACATACTTGCTTTAACCCTTGCAACCGCACAGGCATCTTGGAGGGCCATGTTTGCAGCAGTCTCATCAGGAACTGCACTGTTTGCAAGTAATTTTCATATTTTTAAAGGAAAAACATCCCCTTTGTATAAATTGACTGGCTTGAAAATCATTTTCCGACAAAAGGATTGGTCTGAAAATCATCATGGATCAGTCCCATTAAGTTACTTGGGGTTGGAAGGGTTAATACAGTCCCTACACCATTGTACCCATGTTTATACACATGTTTGCTACCTTTTCAAATAAACCTCAAACCTGGCACAAACAAGAGTTGTCAGAAGACAACAAAGCGTGCCTGGTGGTGCTTCAGTTTGAAACTAGCGTTTTCTAAGTCATTGACCCTGGCATGATAGGGGGGGTTAAATTTGAGTTAGGACACTTGCGGACAAGGAGAGGAATGCATTGTCGAAGGATGAAGTCATTGCATGTAGGGAAACAGAAATTAAAAGCGATTTACATCTGGTTAAGTTTTCGCATTTTCAATTTGTCTAAGTCTGTGACCTTGACACTGGCATGATAGGCAGGGGTAAATTTGCTGTAGAACACCTGTGGACAAGGTGAAGTATGAAGTCATTCCATGTAGGGAAACAGAAATTATAAGCGATTTACATCTGGTTAAGTTTTCGCATTTTCAATTTGTCTAAAGTCCATGACCTTGACCCCGGCATGATAGCGGGGGTAAATTTTCTGTAGAACACCGGCGGACAAGTAGAGGATGCCGACTACGACGCCAGGGGTATAGCATAAGCAGTCCTTGCTTCGCAAGGGGTGATACAAAATGGCCATAATTATAGGACGATTTGTTGTATGCAAGACCCATGTCTGTAGCTTGAAGGTCAAGGTTGCACATGAAGGTTAAACATCACAAGTGGTAAGACTATCTTGTTTTAAATAAAATACTATTTATTGAGGTTGGGCGATAAACAGCTGCAAGCGGCAATTGTCAATATACATGTACACAATATAGACTCAATGGTTGAAACTAGATGGGTGTGGCTCAAATGTCGCGCGGTATGAGTGCTGGACATAACTTTTAAAAATGTTAACGTAAATCCGGATCCGTGTTTTCAAACAACCGGGGGCAAAAATATTGGTGGATTCCGGTTCAGGTTTTTGTTGTTTTTAAATGTGGTAAACAACACCCATGTAATGGTAGTTTGATTTTTACCTTTCACGGGTCTTAGTCAAGAAAGACTCGACCATCTGCTTCTGACTCTGTTGTCTCAGCACACCTGGAACAGTTGATATATGTCAGGGTTGGAAATTACCTGCAAGCTAGTGACCCATGGCGTTCTAGATTTGGTCTGGGCAACTATTTCAATACAAGATATGTTCTCAGGGCCCTCGATTCACACTTTTTGAAGCAATAACCAATCTATTTTTAGCACCGTATTAATAGGCGCATTCCCCTTATCGATATCAATGTACCTGCGAAGTATCATGATGATCGGACAAAAGACATTCGAGTTATCAAGTTTGTTTCATTGATTTGTAAGCGTTCCGTTTACAGACAGACATCAGACAGACAACGGGGCGATCGCTATAACCCCCGACTTCCAAATGTTACAGGAACGTTCTTGTCAGTCATGTACTAATTGTATTCCCCAGACAAAAGTCATAGGATACTATAGACTTTTTGGAAATCAGTAATGTCCGCTTATTGTATGGAATTATTACCTATGTCCGCTTATCGTATGCAATTGCATGTGTGTAGTTTTGTTAAAATATTTCATACTGTTAAAAGTGTTTCAGACTTTTTAGCAGAACTTTCTTTCGTTCTTACTGTACACATACATGTAGAATAAGAAAGAACCGGACAAATTTAAGTCCAATATATATATTTTACCTCCTTTCTATATTCTTGTCCATTTTTTTTCTGTTCTCTTCCTTCAGCACGTTTCTCTGTTTTCTGTTTTTTCTCCTCCGCCTGTTTTTCATCTTCTGTATGCACACGAAATAGAGAATAACGTACCCAAAGAACTAGACAAGATAAAACCAGATATCAGTAGACAAGACGGACATAAGAGTTCTTGATGGAGTTGGATTTCCTTACCTCATGTTGCAGAGCCCCAGATAAGGAATTTGACATTGGGTAATGTTACCCCGGCCATGGTTTTGAAATAGTTGGGTATTTCGGATATGATATTGGGTATATTAAAAAATTTACCCCATCATTTATTTGTTTTCAATTGGATATTTCTATATTTTGATATATATATTTACTGTAAACCTATTATTATCCATTTGAAATTATTGTTGCACAAGTACATGTGCAGGGGGGGATGTGGTGTATGCCATTTTAACATGCCATCGGGTTGAAATACTTGCCGATCTGTCTCATTTCTAAAGTTTCAATATGTTTTGCTACACAAATATCAACAGTACCCAACTGTCTGGCGACGCATTGCTTACTCCGAATTGTAATTGATTTTTGTTGTACGCATCGTCTTCGATTTTAATTGGGTTTTTCCATTTTTAATTGCGTATTTACAAAGATACGCAGCTTATCTGGGGCTCTGAATGTTGAAAAATGTTCGTAACATCCAAAACAAGGAGCCCAGAATCCGCCTGTATCCCTCAGCTGATGGCAGATGTAGACTAGACCCTGTGCATGCAACAGTCTTACAGTCCTGGGATATAAACCTATTCATGCACATTTTTATGCCACCGGGTTTCGAAGAAACGGGTGCATATAGCGTCCGTCCGTCGTCCCGTCCGTCCGTCCGTCCGTCGTCCGTCGTCCGTCCGTCTTTTCGGTTAACCAATTTGTCACAGTTTCTCAAGTATGCTGCAGGTGGCATCCGCGTTCGACAGACGCATTTCTTGTTTCTTCTGTTAACATTCCTAATGTTGGAAATAACTAGTCAGCAGGGTTCAATCTAGGATTGAATGTGGAAGGGCCAGGTGGCCCCATCTTATTTTCAAAATGGGCCACCTCAAATGTTAATGGGCCATGCATGAAACATGTCTTGGAATTTCCTTAAAATATTGTCACGAGACACAATCCTAAACGAATAACAAAGACATTTTCATAAAGAAATAAGAAAAATACACATAAATTATACTTTTCGGGCCCTTTATAGTGGTGGTGTGGCCCACTTTGTATTCTATTCTATTCCATTGTACCCATTGAATTGAAAGTAAACGGGGGAGTAACGATACCCAATTGAAAACGAATCCTGGCGTACCGAAAAAATGGTTACCCAATTGAAAATTGAAGATATCCAATCGGAAAAAAAACTTGGGGTTTTTACCCAATTCGGAAAAATATTTATCTGGAGCACTGATATGATCTTCAAAAGGTAATATATGACCATCATGGTCAGAGGATTGGGGCTGTCTGAGAGCTCAGAAGGGCCCAGCATATAATGTCCGGCAGGCAATTCTAGTTTTGTGACAAAATTAAGTCACACAGTGTACTTACTTTCTACATTTTTCTCTACGTCGTTCTTCTGTTCTCTTCCTTCACCTTCTATCTCAATCTTCTGTTTTTTCGATGCCGTCTCTGCTGCCCGTTTTTCATATTCTGTGGCAACAGTCGTATTAGATACGAAATTATATTAGATAAACCCAATGTTTTTCTGCTACTTCTTAATTATGTTGTTTCTGTGGGAGGAAACAGGAGCGCACAGACCAGAGGAAACCCATGTTTCCCATATCGCGACAGGGTTTTTTTCCTCACTTTTGGGGGAAGGGGGTCAGTGCCCTTTGGAGGGGTAAAAATGTGACCCGAATAGGAGAAAAAGGGAATATTCCCAGCACATCATTTATTGAGTAAAACACAGAATAATGAATGACTATTGGTATTTCATGTCTCTTGCTAATTTGTTTAGAGAGATATTGCTCTCTAGGTTGGCACTAAGGTTTTAAAAGTAGTAGCCAAATGTCACAAAAGAGTGAAAAGACACTCCAAGAAACTAACGGAATAGGGTACGACATGCTGTACTATAAATATGCATGCACATGCGGCGTGTACCTTCTGTGTAGACAGGGTGTAAATAACAAAATGGACATGTACTGGACCAAATGTGCTTATAATTTATTGTATGGTTTATTGTTGCAGGTAGTTTGGTTTTCGCGTTCTGTTTTACGATAGTTTTCCATTGAAAATACATGGTGAACCAACGAGGGCACAACAAAGCGGCGAAGCGTCCGAAAAATACTGGCGGTGAACTGTCTGACATTCGGCCGAAGTGGAGCTGGACGGAGACAACTTATCGTGCTGATGGGCCCAAGTGGACTGAGGCGATGTCCAGCCATATAGTGCGGCCTGTCTGAACAGAACATCGATTTTCTTACAATTTCATGGCGTATTTTTGTTTCTTCTCTTGCGATACGATATCGCATTGTGCGACATTTTTTGTTGTTGTTGTTGATGAAGAAAGCTCAAAAGATGCTTGCATTTCAATAACGAAACGCACCAGAAATTGATAAAGCGCCGTGGTAACAATGTTATAATGCGACGTTACTCTGTCCATTTCCGGTCATTGTGGACGGTTACCAGTTACGGACCACGTACAAAACGGACCAAAATGAAACGGAAACAAACGGCAGTTTTGTCATTTTTATGCATCGGTCAAT
>CM055274.1:25979357-25994976 GCA_029237695.1 Conchocele bisecta
AACCATGGTCACCTGACCATGGTCATGAATTTTTGACCATGGTCGACCATGGTGAGAATTCTTGACCATGGTCAAAATTTGACATTTTTGTTAATTGGTCACAGAGGAGATCCTATGATTTGACCATGGTCAACCATGGTCGACCATGGTCGACCATGGTTGCAGACCATGGTCAACCATGGTTGCAGACCATGGTCAACCATGGTTGCAGACCATGGTCAACAACCATGGTGATTAACCATTTAAAACATTTGCCCACTTTATGATGTTCATATAAAGTTAATATGTAAATGTGACGAGACGTGATGCGACACTTTGTGAAGCGGGGTAATGAAAGTACAAAAATAATGTCTACTGTTTCTTTTTATATTTTTTTTGTACTGCATGTACTTTAGCAGTGATTTCAGTGTCCTTGATTGGTGGAAATTTCGACTTCAATACTGCAGTAAGTGCCCCGTATAGCCTTTGGTCAAACTTCGGCTTCCGCTCCATGTTGCTGTTGGGCCTTTGTCCAGTGACACTGTGACAAAGCATATATTCTACAGTGAATAACTTGCTCATTATAGCATGGCAGCAGTCGAAAATGGAGTCTATATGTGAAATATAGTCACGTAAACTATCCATTGAATGGCCATTATACAGGCCAGAAGTAGCTGGCGAAGAAAACACAGGTGTAGATAATGATGGTGAAAGTGGCATAGAAGATTCTGACGACATGAGTTGTGGCGATGGCCGGAATGGGTATGACATTAGTTGCAGCGATGGCAGAGGCGGCGACAACACTTGGGGCGATGACGGAGGCGGCGACAACACTTGGGGCGATGACGGAGGCGGCGACAACACTTGGGGCGATGACGGAGGCGGCGACAACACTTGGGACGATGGCTGAGGCAGCGACAACAGGTGTGGCGATGGCGACAACTGTGGTGACGATGGTGGCAGAAGCTGTGACGATGATACTGATGGTAACGGAGGTAACGGCCACGACGACAATCGTTCCAGATCCCGGACACTTTTTTTCAATTTCTTGATCTCGTCTCGGAGTTCAGTAACGACAGCCGACTCCTCAGAGCTGAAGAACAAAATAAAAGAATACATACTTGCTTTAACCCTTTCAACCGCACAGGCATCTTGGAGGGCCATGTTTGCAGCAGTCTCATCAGGAACTGCACCGTTTGCAAGTAATTTTCATAAAAAGTAATTTTCATATTTTTAAAGGAAAAACATCCCCTTTGTCCCATTCAGTTACTTGGGGTTGGAAGGGTTAATACAGTCCCTACACCATTGTACCCATGTATATACACATTTTTTCTACCTTTTCAAATAAACCTCAAACCTGGCACAAACAAGAGTTGTCAGAAGACAACAAAGCGTGCCTGGTGGTGCTTGAGTTTGAAACGAGCGTTTTCTAAGTCCTTGACCCTGGCATGATAGGGGGGTTAAATTTGAGGTAGGACACTTGCGGACAAGGAGAGGAATGCATTGTCGAAGGATGAAGACATTGCATGTAGGGAAACAGAAATTAAAAGCGATTTACATCTGGTTAAGTTTTCACATTTTCAATTTGTCTAAGTCTGTGACCTTGACCCCGGCATGATAGGCAGGGGTAAATTTGCTGTAGAACACCTGAGGACAAGGTGAAGTATGAAGTCATTCCATGTAGGGAAACAGAAATTATAAGCGATTTACATCTGGTTAAGTTTTCGCATTTTCAATTTGTCTAAAGTCCATGACCTTGACCCCGACATGATAGCGGGGGTAAATTTGCTGTAGAACACCCGCAGACAAGGAGAGGAATGCATGGGTGAAGTTTGAAGCGATTTCCATGTACGGAAACAGAAATTAGAAACAATTTACATCTGGTCAAGTTTTTGCATTTTTTAAGACGGACGGACGCCGACTACAACGCCGGGGGTATAGCATAAGCAGTCCTTGCTTCGCAAGGGGTGATACAAAATGGCCATAATTATAGGGCGATTTGTTGTCTGTAGCTAAAAGGTCAAGGTTACACATGAAGGTTAAACATCACAAGTGGTAAGACTGTCTTGTTTTAAATAAAATACTATTTATTGAGGTTGGGCGATTAACAGCTGCAAGCGGCAATTGTCAATATATATGTACACAATATAGACTCAATGGTTGAAACTAGATGGGTGTGGCTCAAATGTCGCGCGCTATGAGTGCTGGACACAACTTTTAACAATGTTAACGTAAATCCGGATCCGTGTTTTCAAACAAGCGGGGGCAAACATATTGGTGGATTCCGGTTCAGGTTTTTGTTGTTTTTAAATGTGGAAACAACACCCATGTAATGGTAGTTTGATGTTTACCTTTCACGGGTCTTAGTTAAGAAAGACTCGACCATCTGCTTCTGACTCTGTTGTCTCAGCACACCTGGAACAGTTGATATATGTCAGGGTTGGACATTACCTGCAACCTAGTCGCCCATGGCGATCTAGATTTGGTCTGGGCAACTATTTCAATACAAGATATGTTCTCAGGGCCCTCGATTCACATTTTTTGAAGCAATAACCAATCTATTTTTAGCACCGTATCCAATAGGCGTATTCCCCTTATCGATATCAATGTACCTGCGAAGTATCATGATGATCGGACAAAAGACATTCGAGTTATCAAGTTTGTTTCATTGATTTGTAAGCGTTCCGTCTACAGACAGACACCAGACGGACAACGGGGCGATCGCTATAACCCCCGACTTTCAAATTTTACAGGAACGTTCTTGTCAGTCATGTGCTAATTGTATTCCCCAGACAAAAGTCATAGGATACTATAGACTTTTGGGAAATTACTAATGTCCGCTTATTGTATGGAATTATTACTCATGTCCGCTTATCGTATGCAATTGCATGTGTGTAGTTTTGTTAAAATATTTCATACTGTTAAAAGTGTTTCAGACTTTTTAGCAGAACTTTCTTTTCTTCTTACTGTACACATACATGTAGAATAAGAAAGAACCAGACAAATTTAAGTCCAATATATATATTTTACTTACTTTCTATATTCTTGTCCATTTTTTTCTGTTCTCTTCCTTCAGCACGTTTCTCTGTTTTCTGTTTTTTCTCCTCCGCCTGTTTTTCATCTTCTGTATATACACGAAATAGAGAATAACGTACACAAAGAACTAGACAAGATAAAACCAGATATCAGTAGACAAGACGGACATAAGAGTTCTTGATGGAGTTGGATTTCCTTACCTCATATACAGAGCCCCAGATAAGGAATTTGACATTGGGCAATGTTACCCCGGCCATGGTTTTGAAATAGTTGGGTATTTCAGATATGCTATTGGGTATATTAAAAAAGTTACCCAATCCTTTTTTTTTTTCAATTGGATATTTCTATATTTTGATATAAATATTTACTGTAAACCTATTATTATCCATTTTAAATTATAGTTGCACAAGTACATGTGTGGGGTGGATGTGGTGTATGCCATTTTAACATGCCATCGGGTTGAAATACTTGCCGATCTGTCCCATTTCTAGTTTCAATATGTTTTGCTACACAAATATCAACAGTACCCAAGTGTCTGGCGACGCATTGCTTACTCCGAATTTTAATTGATTTTTTTGTACGCATCGTCTTCGATTTTAATTGGGTTTTTCCATTTTTTAATTGCGTATTTACAAAGATACGCAGCTTATCTGGGGCTCTGAATGTTGAAAAATGTTTGTAACATCCAAAACAAGGGGCCCAGAATCCGCCTGTATCCCTCAGCTGATGGCAGAGGTAGACTAGACCCTGTACATGGAACAGTCTTACAGTCCTGGGATATAAACCTATTCATGCACATTTTTTCTTCTGTTTACGTTCCTAATGTTGGAAAGAACTAGTCAGCAGGGTTCAATCTAGGATTGAATGTGGAAGGGCCAGGTGGCCCCATCTTATTTTCAAAATGGGCCACCTCAAATTTTAATGGGCCATGCATGAAACATGTCTTGGAATTTCCTTAAAATATTGTCACGAGACACAATCCTAAACAAATAACAAAGACATTTTCATAAAGAAATAAGAAAAATACACATAAATTATACTTTTCGGACCCTTTATAGTGGTGGTGTGGCCCACTTTGTATTCTATTCTATTCTATTGTACCCATTGAATTGAAAGAAAACGGGAGAGTAACGACACCCAATTGAAAATTGAAGATACCCAATTGGAAAAAAAACATGGTGTTTTTACCCAATTCGGAAAAATATTTATCTGGAGCACCGATATGATCTTCAAAAGGTAATATATGACCATCAAGGTCAGAGGACTGGGGCTGTCTGAGAGCTCAGAAGGGCCCAGCATATAATGTCCGGCAGGCAGTTCTAGTTTTGTGACAAAATTTAAGTCACACAGTGTACTTACTTTCTACATTTTTCTCCACGTCGTTCTTCTGTTCTCTTCCTTCACCTTCTATCTCCGTCTTCTGTTTTTTCGATGCCGTCTCTGCTGCCCGTTTTTCATCTTCTGTGGCAACAGTCGGACAAAAAAGTTGTATTAGATAAACCCAAAGTTTTTCTGCCACTTCTTAATTATGTTGTTTCTGTGGGAGGAAACCGGAGCGCACAGACCAGAGGAAACCCATGTTTCCCATATCGCGACAGGGTTTTTTTTCCTCACTTTTGGGGAAGGGGGTCAGTGCCCTTTGGAGGGGTAAAAATGTGACGCGAATCGGAGAAAAGGGGAATTTTCCCAGCACATCATTTATTGAGTAAAACACAGAATAATGAATGAATAGTGGTATTTCATGTCTCTTGCTAATTTGTTTTGAGATATTTCTCTCTAGGTTGGCACTAAGGTTTTAAAAGTAGTAGCCAAATTTCCCAAAAGAGTGAAAAGACCCTCCAAGAAACTAACGGAATAGGGTACGACATGCTGTACTATAAATATACATGCACATGCGGCGTGTACCTTCTGTGTAGACAGCGTGTAAATAACAAAATGGACATGTACTGGACCCAAATGTGCTTATAATTTATTGTATGGTTTATTGGTGCAGGTAGTTTGGTTTTCGCTCGGTTTTAAGATTGTTTTCCATTGAAAACACATGGTGAACCAATAAGGGCACAACAAAGCGGCGAAGCGTCCGAAAAATACTGGCGGTGAACTGTCTGGCATTCGGCCGAAGTGGAGCTGGACGGAGACAACTTATCGTGCTGATGGGCCCAAGTGGACTGAGGCGATGTCCAGCCTATTAGTGCAGCCTGTCTGAACAGAACATCGATTTTCTTACAATTTCCTAGCGTATTTTTGTTTATTCTCTTGCGATACGAAATGGCATTGTGGGAAAAAATGGTGAAGAAAAAAACCCTGCGCGACCTCATTCCATCTCACATGATACCGATTGTAACAATGTAATATAATAAACGCCTTATAAATCAAATATATTGAGAAAAAACATAAATATTTTGTAATCACTAAACCTTAGGCTAAACGGAATACAGGTACATGTGTGTATTGCCTTGATAATGCTTGCTCACATTAGATTCTTCAAAATGTTATTAAGATCTGCGATCATTGCTTACAACTTTAACTGCACATGTACCATGGTAGCAATGTACATACCGAGGGGTCCTTTTCTTTTATCATCTTGCTGCTTCAGCCAGATATCCATTTGTGACTTGCTTTCTGAAAACAGAAATTATACCGGTAATGAGAAACACTGGCTGTAATAGCCTGTATTAAAGTTGTAGCATAATGTTAGAACAACGCAAATTTGTATAGCAGAACTACTATGCAGAGGATTTGGTATGGTAGCCTATTTGGGGGATGGAAACCCCATGGCACTTGGTCTTTATGCATCAGTCAATGTAAATTCCCCACCCCCACCCCCCCCCCCCCCCCCCAATCCGGGGGGAGTAGCAGGGCTTTAATTTTTTATGATGCCCCGCACTGCGGGGACTTCTTTACCGGGGCTTTAACAAATGTGCCGGAACACACCCCGGGGGCTTTACTGAGGTTTTATCGAGGTGTTTACTGGTCATATTGCCCTGCAGTGCGGGGCTTTTACCGGGGCTTTCACAGCAACAAAATTAAAAGCCCTGCTAATCCCCCGGGTGGGGGGGGATTTACATCGACAGATGCATTAGGGGTTCGGCATCGTCTAGACTGCTTTTACAATGGCACTGCGGGGACTTTACCGGGCCTTTAACAACTGTGCCGGGACCTACCCCGTCTAGACTGCTTTTACACTGGCGCGGAGTGAAGCACCAGTGTAAAACTGGATCAAAAATCGTTTAAAACAATTGCTTTTACATACCTCCAACCGCCAAGATAACGAATTCCCAGTTTCCAGGGAAACCAGGATAGTTGGCAACACCGGTATCCCCCGCCGCATAGTCATTCCATGGCTTCTTAGGCAAGATAACGTGCTTCAGATGGTGCGTTGAAAGTTTGTTGCCATCGTTGGTCCATTTCATTGCGGCGTGAGTGATTTGACTGGCCATGATTTTTCGAGATTTGCTGCAATTCCTTGTCTTCCGGACTTTGACTTCGAGTAGTAAAATTAAATTTCTAGCTATAAATAAACTGTCAATACGACAACCACGAAGATTTGACGCGTAAATATCTTAATTTCGTGGATCGATCTATTTTTCACAATGAAAGTGCTTTGATTTTGAAAGGAAGGTCAAAATTTTGCGCGGGAGATGCTGGTAGGTAAAACACGCAGTCCGATTGGCTAATACCGGCACCGTTAGAGGAAATTGTCCAATCATTAGAGGTCTAACAAACAAAAGCGTGAACTCTTGAATCGCGCGGGTACGCCTGAAGTACGGAATGGAGATGTCGGGGAGGAATGGACTCACTGGGATGGCATTTTTTTCTTGGTGTCACTTGGTTTCACGCTAAAACAACATATTTTATTGATTTTGCATTTCATCTTGCTGTAGATGGATACAATAATGTATTTGTAGACGGTTAATATTTATTTTGTTATAAATTTAGGTAATTGATCGGAAATGCTGTGGTGGGTTTGTTTTTTAGATATGAAATTTGAGAAAATTTAGCTACAAATATACAAGTGTCACGGTACGTAACTCACTGTGGGGAGGAAATGTGTATTCGTGCCCGTCTAGCTCAGTCGGTTAGAGCGATGGTACGGTAAACCAGAGGTCCCGTGTTTGAGCCCCGGGCGGGCCGGTGCACATTTTTCTCACCCTGTGACACAAGACTTCCCTATTACACGGTATACCTTTAGGTTTCGATGTATTTTAAATGCCAGATCGCCGCAGATGCGATTTCCTGACACTAGGCCACGAAAAAAGTCATCCAACTATTCGAGTATTGTAGATTTTTTATTTTATACTGCTGAGGATTTGAGTGTATCAGAAGTAAAAACTGGCTGGCCCTGTCAGTAGAGGTGACACTATACATGTAACAGACAACTTAACTCTTACTAGAGATTGCTAATGACAATAGAAATTCATTCATTTAATTATGTCATAATACTGTGACCTCTTTCGTACGATGCATATTTTACAGAAAAAATATTCTTGCACCCAGTTATACGTTTGTGCTGCCCATCCCTGGAACATCAACTTGCGACACATATTCTACATGATGATATTTTTCTCTAATTTACAAAGTTTACACAAATAGTGAACATGATAGGGCACTGAACATGCGTACTGGTTAAATATGAACGTATCTGGATGTTATTTCTGCTACTCAGGCATGGTTATCTGCAGTGCCACTTCTGATTCCTAGAATACCATAGTTCACATCTCAAAATTATGGAGTAAAAAAAGTGTAAGTGTTTAACACCTCAGCAACAGCAAAGGTTGTATGGAGAAGGGGTCCTAGCTTTAACGTCTCATCCGATGGACTCGTGGAATGAACATACTACGAAGATATTGCCGATATATAGTGGGGATTAAACCCGCGATCTCCGGTTTGGTAGTCCACCACTCTACCACTAACTAGACTACCTGTCACTAATTAGGCAGAGCGGTGCAAATATATGGTTTATCCTTATATTGTGGCGGTCATAAGATCATGTTTTAATGCATTATTAGTGCCTTTGGGATTCATATGCAGAGGTTTAACACATTGTATGAATGACAATGTACACACGGTAAACCTTTCATACTAACGTGTTTGATGGTCGTATGATGGTTTTGGGTGGTCAAATAAATATCTTTAAATGCGATGGAAACAGGCATGTATATCACAGGAAGGACGCCATGCGATTGGATTTGCATGTCACGACAGCAAGGTTATGATCAGATGTCATGTGGATGCTCATCCATGTCATGTAAATTTATTTGACTTATATGACGATTATCATAGAAACAGGGATCGCTTGACATTGTCTTGTTAGTTTATACTCACAGCTGTGCAGTTTGTGCAGTGTGGCGGCTGTAAAAAGTCTCCCCGTGCTTTCTATCAATGCTGTTTTTATTTTCCGATCCTTGTTGGTCGTTGAGTGTGTAAACGGCGCATACAGAGAGACAGATCGACTTACTGCACCATTTAATTCCTTTCAACTCTACTTAATTTAGCCAGGATTCAGAAAATTTCAACTGGCTAAGCTAAGGGCGATAATTGAAAGCAAATGGCGACAAGTCATAAAATGTCGATTTTCATGAGTTTACATGTCGGAATGATGTAAACAGAGTAGTCAGGAAACTTTAGAAAGGTAATACCAGCTATATCAGAGTATTTTTGTCTCATTTCTCTCAAAATTACCAGTTTTGCGCCAACTTTAAAAATACTAACCAACCCTAGGAAATACGCATTTCGTAAATGTTTTCAATATGACCGCCATTTCTTCTAAGAACGCGACATGCATCAATGATATGCTAATAGGATGTTTATAGTAACAAAAGTGCTTTTATTTCAATCCAGACTGGTGTAAAATCCCCTATATGCCCCTTTAATGCTTTTATATATCTGATATACTAGAATCATGATAAGCTCAGAAATGAAGATTATTGTATGTGTATGCATATCCACAAAGGCTGCTAAACACCGCAGCAGCTAATTAATGCATGCATGATAGTTTATATGCATAACCACAAATGCTACTTTGCCTGATGGAGTAAAGAGGGGGCCCAAGGCTGGGGGTGCAATAACAGACGAACAGAGAATAAAAAGGGGCCCAGAACCATTACAATCCATTTTACCAATCCTGTCACTATCGCTATTTAAATTCCATGTCGTAATTAAATGTACATAATAATGGGTTTGTTACATCTCTTTTGATTGGACAAAGTTAAACATTTTGCTTGGCACCGACCAATCGTGTATATTGGAACAAAATCTTCAGAAGCCATTATTTTCAGTAAATAAAAATGCTAGCGCACAATTGCCAAGAAATTCATTGAACAACGGAAATTCTCAAGCCTGATGGCCAATATGAGATGCAGCTAGCCATGATGAAGACGTCTTGTGTTCTTCCGAAATTTGGAGTTTGCTGATGCGCCTGACACAGCCGTTACGGCGTTATACCAGACTGGTACGTATGCAAACAACTTAGCAAACAACCAGTATCCGGTCAGTCCCGATTTCCGTCACCGAACACTCTTCGTCATTGTTTAAATTTATGTTTTATATTTCTTATCTGTCCTTCTGTCTATCATCATTTATCTGACGGACCAGCAATATCCGCAATCCGTTAGATCAATAATATTATGTCTACTCATTGTGTGACGAAAGAGTACTACATTAGAGGCTGATACACTTACAAGAGACCAGGCGTGTCTTTGACACTAATACAATAACTTCACCATACAACCTGTTTGCCCTAACAGGTCCAGGATATCTACAGAAGTGACTCATATAGCCTTTTATGCCTATATGAGCTATAATTAGCTACCAAAAAGATGTGTATTGCGTACAATATTCACAGTTTGTGTTATTACAGTTAAAAGTGCAAGCTAATACTAATGGCATATTGTAAACATCATCAAAGGATTTCCGTTTTACACAAAAGCTTAAAAGTTCCACCGAGGCATTAATTAGTGTTTATATAGCGTTCACCGAAGCATACCACTGAGCTAACAGTGAAAGATATATAGTTAGGTAACTACCACACTTGTACTGCCTTGCGGTACAAGCGCGCTTTTACAGCGATGTGGTAGAGTGTTGGCTTTTAGAACAGAAGGTCGCAGGTTCGAGCCTCGTCAGAGGCAAAGTATTATTCACTGTCAATTTTTCATTTATTTATTTATTCGTGGTTACGTAGGCCGGGTGCGTAACATTTATGTTAATGAGTCTGTCTATTTTTTAAATTTGTTTTAAATAAGTCAGTATGTCACCAGAATGTACATTTTTGTACAAATATGATACAGCATGAACATTCTACAGCAAATTATAAACAAAATGTTGATCATTAATGTTTTCCATTACTATTATACCGTTTTATACGGCACTTATTATCTAATTATTATCTAATTATCTCGCTTGTTTGCCTTTAAAATTAAACACATTAATATTTTGGCAAGTTTAAAACAACGGTGGAATATTTATTTTTTTGCTAAAATGGATATGCTTTGATGATGTTTACAATAATCAATATGCCATTAGTATTATCTTGCACTTTTGACTGTAATAACATAAACTGTGAATATTCTACACAATGTGCATCATTTTGCTAGTTGTAGCTCATATAGCCTTTTCTAGCTATATGAACCACTTCTGTAGATTTCCTGGACCTGCCTAATATGTGTTTGCCCCAAAATTTGCCCCAAAAACCGTCCGCCAGGTAGACTAGTATTAAGGTAGTTATAATAATTACAACCCCTTCCACATGCTCCAGTAGGGTTGTAAATTGATCGCCTATGCTACTATGTAACCCATAAATTACTTAGGTTTACCTCGATGTTTCCGTCCGTCACATTTTGGTTTACCTCGATGTAAAATGTGAACTTAGTCTACTTCTCTTCCTCCTATGACCGTGAAACTTCACACCGTCATTCATTATCATCAACCCTATTGCATCACCTCATCACCCGGGTGCTGTGACCTACTTTTAATCCTTGAATTACTTGGGTTTAACACGATGTTTACTTCGGTTTACCTCGATGTTTAGCTCCACAAATTGCTTCTAATTTCGGTCTCCCTAACCCGGATGTCTTATATTTCACCCAAGCATTTGTATCAACGTCTCGCATATCATTCTGCAACAATTCTACCGTGCCACCTCAAGGTCAAGGTCACGGACTTAGGTCAACATCAAGCGAAAACATCACATTTGCCAAATTGCTTCTAATTTCTGTTTCCTTTACCCGAATGCCTTCATATTTCACCCATGTCCTTACATCACTCTACCCCATCACTCTACCACATCATCTACTCCCAACAATTCTACCACTTCCGCTTATACCACATCAAGGTCAAGGTCACTTCAACATCAGCAAGAAAAAGACATTTGGCAAATTTCTCCGACAAAGCGGCAGGTGGGGCATCCGTGTTCTATGAACACATTTTCTAGTTTATTAAATGTATTTCAAATAGAGATATCTATAATACCGGTAATCTGTAATTCAATAGTTATAGATATCTGTAATTCAATAGAGATATCTGTATAATATGATTAAATATAGATATATCTATTTTAATAACCTAGATATATCTATTTTAATAACATATATCCCTAATTCAGATATCTCTATTTTTAATAGACATATCTGTATTTGACATATAGATATCTATATTTTCTAAAAAAAATAGAGATATATATAACTCAAATACAAATATCTTTATTTTTAATTGAGATATCTGCATTTGAATTAGAAATATCTATATTTCAATAGAGATATCTGTATTTCAATCTGTCATTCAAATAGAGATATCTGTATTTAATTAGAGATATTTATATATTTTAAATAACGGCTTTCCATATAACTAAGCCACCATGCTAGCCTCAAATGTTGGAAAGTAATGCTATACAGACTTCAATACAGGACTTTAATCTACTGTTATTCCAGATAATCTGTCTTAACAAATATTGTTGTATGTTCACTTTGATTGACAGTAATGGTTAAAGTGAATGCTTCATTGCAGAAATGGCTAGCCATGACGATCCAGCTCCTTCACCGGAAAAGAACACCACCAATTCATTCTCCGATACATGCAAAGACAAGAATAATCGCTGCTGTACTTACTGTTCAAGGACCTTTTCAACAAAAAGACGTCGTGATGGACATGTAAGAAGCCGACATGCGTGTGGCAAAGGTAAATCTGTTCCTGTTGACTTGAGCTATTCATAATTTCAGATATTAAATAAACTGTTTGCATTACAATTGAAAGTACCGGTATGTGGAACTTGGTCACGCATTTGTCAATGTAGCAGGAATTGTGAGTGCTTTAATCCTTATCCTGTTGATGATGAAATTTGTTGTCTGCTGTTTGAATATCTTAATTTTTGTCATACCCGCTTGCAGAAGGCGCAATATAGTCGGTAGTTTGACGTGCGTCTGTGAGTGTGTGCGTCCATCCGACGGGATTTGCGTTAAAGTTTTTAAAACTGGAGTCCAGCACTTGTAGGGCATCACATGCGGGCCGCAGTCGTCTAGTAAAATCTTGAAACCTGTATACATGTGGCAGCCTATTAGAATGGTCTCCTGGGAAGACGATTATAATATGCTGTCAAAACATGTTTTAGCATAAAAATTTATCAAATATTCAAAACAGCAGACGACAAGATTTTTGGCTGTAGCAGGCAGACGTTGGATGTCGTAGCCTACAACCACAAGTTTGATGGGTCATTGTGGTGTATCCACTGGGAGTGTCATTTCGTCCTAGTCTATGCCACACTTATACAATACAGATATCCAAGCATATTAAAGAACCATTAATGCCCTCACATCTTATTATGATCTGAATTGATTCTCCCATTTATTAGAAAGTCACATTTGGGCCAATCTATTCATCAAAATTGGTGTTTTCTGTGAAATTCTGGAAATTAACTGCAAATAGTGCAGATACTGATGAGACCGTTTGAAAACATTACCCTCTGTAGAGGGCTACTCTTGAGTGCCTAATAATCATACACAGTGCTCGAGATAACGATGTGTACATGCATTTTTAGGCACACTTTTTTGACTGATACACCCATTTTTAGCACGCCTTGCGAAGCTTATGCGTATCCCCGGTGTCGTAGTCAGCGTCTGTCCGTCTGTCGGTCCGTCCGTCTTCAAAAATGTGAAAACTTTACCAGATGTACCGGTAAATCGCTTCTAATTTGTGTTTCGCCACATTGAACTTCGCCCATGCATTCCTCTCTTTGTCCACACGTGTTTTACTGCAAATCTACCCCCGCCTCTCATACCATATGGAACACAAAACAAAATGTCCTCATGTGGATTTTTAGATCGGTACTGAAAAAGCACTGATACATGTACATGTACGTTTATTATATCCGCAAGGACGAAAGTTGGGGGAAATTGGGGATACTATGGATTTGACGTCGCCGCGTCTGCCGCTACCACACTAGTAGACACTTTCATGTTCGGAGCATAAAACTGAAACTGTATGGAATATTTTGATGAAACTTCACACGTGCATAGCTATTGGTTTAAAGGTGTGTCGCGCGCACGAACAACAACGAGGCCCAAAAGGGGGATACAATGCTGTTGCGGGCGACTGTCATTCTAGTTATTATTAAATGCCTCACAGGGCTCAACATATGGAATGCAGCTTGTTTTACATGCATGCATGTATTTCTATTTTTCAGTTGAACTTGAACATACTGGTGCCCACAAGCACGATTGTTATACTGCAGTGGAGAGTCCGCTGAATGCATCCAAATTATACTGTTGTGATATCTGCAAGAAACAGTTGTCTTCAAAGCAGAGAATTGAGCAGCATTTGTACACTGTTCATGATAAAAGTAAGTTAGAAATCTGATTGTAACCCGCCTTTTCGAACATTATATATATCGTGGGACATAGAAATGGGTTGCATCCGTCACTCAGCAAGTCCACGAGTCGGTCACACTTTTGTGTCCGGGCTGTATATTTGTGTCTTTAAAACCACTTGATATAGTTGTATCCGACGCATGAAAGTCTGGCGATACTACATATGGATTTAATGTCATGTTGCCGCGTCCGCCACCAACACTTTCTGTTGTCCGAAACCATATGAAATGTTTTGAAACTTCACACAAACATATATATCGAGATATATATCGAGGCAAAGGCGCACATGAACGAAAACTCGCATCAATACTTTTTTGGTTATCCCCCCTTTGTTTTGTGACAGGTCCCCAGAATTAGTGGATACAATGCTGTTGCATATAAATTAAAGCACAAATGATTACAATAATTAATAAGGCGATGTGTTGCGCTCAACACCCAGGTTTATATGTCAAAGGTCAAGGTCGCATCTGGAGGTCAAACATCACCATGACGTTAAATGACAAACCTAGTTGAAATCAGCAAGCCTTGAGAGTTTCTTTGTTGTGAATGGCACTTGTAATACATTGTGACATTTAAGTGTCGCACCCGCTTGCAGAAAGCGTGATATTGTCGGCACTTTAGACGTGCGTCCTGATTTACATTAAAGTTTTTTAAAAGTTCAGTCCAGGACTCGTAGGGTGCGACATGTGGGCCGCAGCCATCTAGTTAGCTCACCTGAGCGAAGCTCATGTGAGCTATTGGGATCGCTTTTCGTCCGTCGTCGTCCGTCCGTCGTAAACATTTTCAATCGTCTTCTTCTCCAGAACCACTTGGCCAAATTTTGGGGTCAAATTTTGGGGTCAAATTTTGATGAGCGGGATTCGAACCTATCGACCCATCTGAATAATAATTAACAGCAGGCTATGAACGTAACTTGGTAGGAATGATCGACCACTGACTCTCTTTTGCTGTTGTTAAAATCGTGACCCCGGGATCAAAAATGTAATGTCATTGCACAGGTGAGCGATATAGCCATGTCCCTCTTCTTTTAAAATTCTTATTTCTTTGTAGGTCCAGTCACAAAGACGTATGGGAACTGGAAAAGAGACCGAACATCAGCTGTTCCACCGACAACACAAAAACGCCGCCAACAACTATTTCCTGAAACAATAGAGGCCCAGACCGTAACTGGAAGTGATGTGTGTGATACCCAGGTTTTAGATGACACACAAATAATGGATGTTGGTGATGATACTCTAAGTGATTCTGAAGAATTTTGTGGAAATGAGAGTTTGTCGTCTCCTGAAACAGATAATAGTATTGAAAGTTCTGATTCTGACAGCTGTTCCGATTCTGACAGCTGTTCAGAAACACTGAGTGAAACAGATACGCCTTTGATGCCGTGTACAAATATGCTAACAGAGTCTGAGGCACAAACATATTGCAAAATTTCATTTGCTCTACGTCATAATTTGTCAAGGGATGCCTCAGCAGACCTTACAAAATTGTTAAACATATGTTCGTCTGACCAGAGCAAGTATGAGCTTCCAGTAGAAAAATCCGAATTCAGAAGAGTGCACTATTGCAGCTTGTGCGATGCCATTTTTCAAAATTTGGAAGAATTTAACTGTACCACAACTGGCTGTCCTGGCTTACAGTCTCGGGGAGGTATTCTCAGTCAAACTACGTCAAACAGACAGCCTAAAGCTTCATTCATTCTTGCAGATGTGCAAAGTCAGTTAAAACATGTTTTAGGGAGGAAAGGAATG
>CM055274.1:25995476-26015360 GCA_029237695.1 Conchocele bisecta
GTGTATGTTTGTATAATATTCGTATAGTACGTTTGTATAATCACTGGTAATGTAAACAAACTGTACTATACGATGATACGGTAAGTTTTTACCGGAAATAGCGAAAGAATGACCGCACAAACGGTATCGCGAAAGAATGACCGCACAAACTGGACCGCGAAAGAATGACCGCACAAACGGTATCGCGAAAGAATGACCGCAAAAACGGGACCGCGTTTGGACCGCAATTAGACTGCAATTAGATTGCAATTCCAGAGGGGAAGAATTGCAATTCAATGACCGCTGGATTGCAATTCTTGGTAAGCGAATCGCAGGCGGGAGTGTACCAGATTGTCTTTCTTGTTGAACGCTTGTTGAACGCAACAAGACTGGAAATCCGATATTTATGTACCTATAATTCCAGAGTAAAAATATTTACACAATTCCCTAACATTTGATTGGTCCGTTGCAAGACTCCGTCCAAAATTGATATCCCAGTAAACTCCATGCCGAACTACTTTCCGTAACCGTCAGGCGCAGTTAAAATAATTATTAAGAAAACGGAAAATAAACACATTTTCTTAATGAATTTATTTCAAATGCTGGAATTATAAGGAATGAATGGCCTTTTTGTGGAATTTATCGGGGATATAAACTTGGAAATGTCGCGGGAATACGGGACGAGGCCTTCCGGCCTTCGTCCAGTATTCCCGAGACTTTTCCAAGTTAATACCCCGATAAATTCCACAAAAAGGCCATTTATTCCTATAATATGGGTGAAAATAGAAACAACCCATCGGCCATAGTATCGTCATATCTCTTCAATTAAACCACTTTACACGGGGCCATGATGGAAACACGTTTTTATTTTGTATAGTATTGTTTTCCCCAGAAGTCCTGATATGCCCCATTAAATATATTGCAATATCCTATCATGATATCCGATCCTTGCACATGTAAGGCTGGCAGTATGTGTAAAGTAATAAATACAGTAAAACATGTGAATAATGGCCAGCCATGGGAAGGAAAAATAACTGACCTTTGTTCACAGCTGGTCTTTATTCGCAAGGTCACTGACATGTGGGTCAAAGATTAATGTAAATGCATTATGATTTGGGACGCATGTTGAATATGCAAGTATTAGCTAATGAATCAATACATACTTCACCAATGTTTGTCGTCTTGTGATAAATATGTTGTTGTATTATATTGTATGATCAAGGGCCAGTAGGCCTATTGCTGAATAAACATTAACATTACGATGTATGTCATTGCGCTGGTGCACTCGGTGACGAGTTTCATTTCCTTTTCGAGTGCCGCTTCTATGATGAAGTTCGAAAACGGTATATCAAGCCATTTTATTTTAGAAGACCAAATATTTTAAAATTCGCACAGCTATTTGAGAAAAAATCTGGAAAGCAATTAAGAAATTTAGCTATTTTTATAAGAAATGCTTTATGGTTATAATGACTAGTGAGCTTATACATATGCATTTTGTATTTTTACCCATCGTTGTATTATGTAATCTATTGTATACCTCGTGTGTCACGTATGTGGCTTAGAGTGAATACAATGTATTGTATTGTATTAATTGAGTAATTGAGAAAACACATGTGTGGCTGATATAGACAGAGAAATGATATTCCCATGCGATCTTTATCAGAGGTTCGTCTGTACACACACTATAGTAACTGTAATATGTGGATGTGACTGAAGAAATGCGGCTTATGGGTTTCGCGACCAGTGTATATCCGGATCAGCCTGTGCATCCGCACAGTCTGATCAGGATATGCACTGTTTGCCATTCTAGTATTGAAACTCGCATCATGCTGCTAGCAATCAACATGTATCGCCATCAGGCTGCATGAGTGTGCTATTGAATCATGAGCTACGCTGGTCAGAAATCCCATACGTCCCATTTATCCAGTCACATCCACATAAGTATAACATTACACTACGCAGTCAAGAAATCCAGGTTAATCGCCGAACACGTCAACCAGAAAAATATACATTACAAGTATGGGTTTATTTCATTTGTCCACGTGTGTCACGGGCTGTGCTGTATTGTCACAATCTCACTCGGACCCCCTCGCACCATTCAGTTAATCGCAATAAAAAGCGAAAAGATCACGCTGTGACCAAAATGTAAGCGAAACTCAATGTAAACAAATGACACAAGAACATGTAATTCAATACAAAAGATAGGCAAATTGTGCATAAATGTTGACATGAATGTCGTGCTCAACGACCAACAAGTATCGGGAAAATGATATCATCATCACTGGAAGAACTCGACAGTAGACTTCCTACAGCTTCCACACTGAACTGCGTTGAAATGATTTCAGTGGAGCTAGTATTAATTATTTGAGTTTATGTATGTTTGGCGTTCCTTGCAGTTGGGTCAGCGTGTAGGTGCACATACGAACGAGCACGACAGGTTGGAACCAACCTGTCGTGTTCGTTCGTGTGTGCATTTACACGCTGACCCAACTGCAAGGAACGCCAAATATACATAAACTCAAATAATTAATACTAGCTCCAAATCATTCGAAGATCTCTCTAAATAATTTGGTGCTAGCTGTAAATATGTAATGCTAACTTTAATTATTTAGAGCTAGCATTAAGTATTTGATTTTATGCATATTCGGCGTTCCAGGAACGCATAATCTACGTAAATTCAATTAATTATTGCTAGCTCTAAATGTGTAATGGTAGCTCTAATTACTTCGAGCCAGCAACAATTGTTTGTCTTTTTGTAGATTTGGCGTTTCATGAATATTTATTGCTACATGTAGCTCTAAATAATTAGAGACAGTATTAAATATTTAGACGACAAATCTACATAATGTCAAATAATTATCGCTAGCTCTAAATAAATAGAGCAAACATTAAAGCTACATGCCCACTCAGTAGGCACAAATTGGTCTTTATAGGAATTAAATAAGTGTATAATTGTGTCTTTATTCCACCAGTTCTAAATGTTACGAGTGGCCGCTATACACGTATAATCATTTAGTAATATTTATTTTACTGATAGTGACGGGCGTTGGTATCAGGCTATTTTCATATGCAAATGAGGTATGGTATTTCTTTCATTATTTATACTAATTAAATGCGTCACCTGAAAAAATAATATTTTCGACAGATTATAACGTATGATAAACATTTACTTATTTGAGCTGCAAAAAACTTTCTTCAGCTCAACTAATTAAATTTTCAACTTTATTACATAATTTTCACTACTCAATTAGAAAATCAATGCGTATTTTCGCATTGCTGTGAGTAGTTTGTACTCCCACTTTCGATAATCAATGCGTATTTATATAATTGAAAACGATATTTTCGTTGGTTTTAAACGTGTTACAATGAAAACCTAATATTTTCCAATTTAAAACTTCCAAAACGGTCATGTGAAAACGATGCGTTGACAGAAAAAATATATAACGGTGTTTCAAACCAACGAACACAAGGCAATCGTTCGTTTGTGGAACCAGGAAAAACGCCGGACTACTACTACTACTGGGTCAGTTTGTTTATACAGTGGGGTCTGCGTGTAAGTGCACACACGAACGATCACGACATGCTGTTTCGCTACGCACACAAAGTGTATGTTGTTACCACTCAGTTGAACCGTCTCGTCGAGACGGTTCAACTGAATGGTGACAACATACACTTTTGATGCGAAATGAGAATTATTTTTTTTATACATGAAATACAGTGTGGTCAGTGTTCCAACCTGTCGTGTTCGTTCGTGTGTGCACTTACACGCGGACCCCACTGTAGAGGCCACCAATCCGAAGACTATATGGGCCACTTTAAATACGTTATTTATGACGAGCTGTGCATTTGGGTGATAAATGATGCCGTTTGAACATGAAGGGTATTGTGATGATGATGATATGAACGTTTCTAACCGCTGCCACCGACGACCACCGATGCATGCGGGGACTGGTGCGTTATATTTTGTGTTAGGCAGACCTTAGGCTAATGTCTGCCACTTAATTTGGAATATGTATGTGTGCCAGACCGACAGTCAACTACCGGTGTCTAAAATGCAGCTATGCTAAAGAAACTAAATTGAAGGGGACAGTGGGGGTTGTGACCCAAGTGAATGTGGTCGTCTGCGACAGCGGGCTGTTCTAGTATTGATGATGATGATGCGTAACATAAAAAAGACGTTTAACTGATGAATCGGTGATTATGATACAGTATAAAATATATGTATGCTTAATAAAGCTATTCGAAATAGTTCACAATATTCCGTGTCCAATATATTCTGATAAAAATGTTAGCAAGATAGGAGACCAGCTAAGTTTCAGCTAACTGCACAAACGGCCCTTTAAGGTCATTAACAAACTTTATTTATTAATATTTAAAACGATTTACATGTACAATACAACAATGTACACAAATAAGACAACCTGGCCCGAGCCATTCATTTCGCGATAAGTTTCGGATTGACCTAATTACGGCCCGCGGCTAACTATTAGGCAGAGCCATTCGGAGAGCCGGTTATATCAGACCAGACTGAAGCCATGTGCCAACATAAAGCGTCGTTTTGCAAATACTTCCGGAAGTCCAGCTGTCCTGAACACAATGGTCGATCCACAATTTACACTAGCCCTTAGAGTTTAATCAAAATCGACCTATCCGCACCTGGGGGCCGTTTCACTAAGCTTCGAACGACTAAATTGTTCGTTAGTGCTAGTATAGGATCGACTATTTCAATTGATGGATTACAATTTATTGAGCATAGGCTGCAGCCTATGGTGAATAAATGTAAATCTTATAATTGTTTACAAGAAAAGATTGTTAATATGAAATTTAGAGACTATCATAATGTTGCACTTACGAACATTTTAGTCGTACGAAGTTTAGTGAAACGTCCCCCGCCTCGTAAACTGGGCGTGCGATTACTACGAGGCTAACGCGGCCCATCCCCGTCTGTACATCCAAGCATGGCATACCAGTAGCCTATTTCACCAGCAGTGCAAAGTATACTTTTCTAGCAAAGAATACTTTGAGGGAGTAATCATTTATTTTCCCTAAATGCATTATATCATATAGAACTAACCACTGCATATATTTGATGATTAAAAGTAAGCAGAATTATTATACTGAATTTATTACATTATCACAGCCAAAATGGCTGTGATAATGTAATAAATTCAGTATAATAAAAATCAATAAATTTATCCTTCAATTGCAAATTTCTCCCTCAAAGTATTCTTTGCTAGAAAAGTATACTTTACAATTTTGATGAAATCGGCTACTGGTTTGCCATAGTCAATGGTGTAGCTTTATTGACAAAACATTGTTGATTCAAATTCGAAACAGATACATGCACATGGTGGACGTCTATTGCAAATATAAACACCACACACATACTTTTTTCTTCCGGCGGCTGTCCATTTATATTATTCACAAAAGCACGCGTAGATCTATATAATTTACCGACTAAGATCCTACGATAGCCATTGATAGTATAATAGTACGTATTTGCCAATATTGAATGCAAATATCCAGTGAATAAGAAATAAACTTTATAACTTATACTGAATGGTAAAGTCAACCGATTAGGATCACGTTGGTCGCTTTGATCAGTTATATTTAACCGTCTACATGTGACAGTGTGTACTATACTTTAAAACTGACGATTCTGGAAACAAAAAGTGTCGTCTGCTGTTGTGTCATATTTTAACTTTATTCTCAATAAAAACATGGTTTGACAGCAGTTTAGAATCATTTCCATTGGAAATGATTATAAAATGCTGCCAAACCATGCGTTTAATGAGAATATATGAGAATACTTTAAAACTGACGATTCTGGCAACGAAACGTGTCGTCTGCTGTTGCGTCATATTTTATCTTTATTCTCAATAAAAACATGGTTTGACAGCACTTTATAATCATTTCCATTGGAAATGATTATAAAATTCTGCCAAACCATGCGTTTAATGAGAATAAATGGAAAATAACAAATAATCAGCAGACGACAAAACATAGTTCAGGATGACAATGGTTAATAGTTTCAACAACTATCAGAACTGTTCGCCAACATACCGGATATTGGTTTGACGGATTTACGATTATTATCGTCTGCTTCAGGAAGACACTGTAATTTAATTTGAATATCAACAGACCTGCAGGTAGGCGTTTGATAATCATGTAACATGATCAAAGTTAGTTTTGACAGTGCCGTATAAAAAGACACATTTTCCAATACAGTCGCTTCTGTATGTCGAGACGGTATTGGATTAAACATTGATATATGAACATCTTACCTTATCGGATTAAACAAAACGCACGTGGATTAAATTTGGTCGTCTGCTGTTTATTTTGTATTTTCCAATTTTCTAGTAAAACACATAGTTCGACAGAACCATTGAATCATTTCCAACGGAAATGATTCAAAAGTCTGGTCAAACCATGTTTTCATTGATGAAGAAGACACAATGTAATAAAAAAAAGCAGACAATAATTTTGGTTTTCCGCCTTCTCAGGGTTAAACAAAACGCACGTGGAATATACGCGACAACATGTGTGTCTTTTAGGAACAGTGTATACCGTGTGGCACGTTCAAACTGGGTCTTTCCATGGAACTGTCAACTATATTTTATCAGGTAAACTACTAACTCGGTGAATGAAAATTAAAGGTACATGCCCACTCAGTAGGCACTAAATGTTCGTTGTATCAGAGACATTATCTGATACATTTTCTGGCAAATTAAACATCCATTTACAATTACCAATCGTATTTATTGGCATCATTATACATTTTATATCAGACGTAAATTCCACACTGATATCAGGGGCGATAACCGTGTTTCCTTAATTGCTATGTATTATATGTATTATTTGTGTTGATGTACATGTACAATGGTCATACCATCTGCCGAAAATATAATTTGTTCAGGTGATTTTAATTAGTATAAATAATTGAAAAATATCATGCCTCATGTGCATATGAAAATAGTCTGATACCACTGTGAGTCACTGTCAGTAACGTACATATTACTACAGTGCAACCTCTCTACAACAGCCACCCATGGGAAGACGCAAAAGTGGCTGTTATAGAGAGGTGGCTGTTGTAGGGAGGTTAATGCTGAATTAATTTTATCGTCCGATGTTTGTTTATTTTCTTCAATAATTCTCGATAAAAACATGTTTTGACAGCATTTTAGAATCATTTCCAATGGAAATGATTCTAAAATGCTGTCAAAACATGTTTTTATTGAGAAAGAATGCAAAATCAACATCAGACGACAATTTTCATGATCAGCAGTCTAAGGGTTAGATATAGAGGAAATCATCCATTTGGGATATAAAATAGCGGCTGTTACAGAGAGGGTGTTGTTGTAGAGAGGTGGCCGTTCGGGGAGGTTCGACTGTATATGCTTATATTTGTATAGCGGGCACTCATCATTTTAGAACTGGTGGAAGGGTGACACAATTATACACGTTTTTAATTCATATAAAGAACAGTGTGTGCCTACTGAGTGGACATGTACATTTTATAGAGTAAATATCTACACTGATATCTGGGGCGATAACCGTGTTTCCTTACAATGTTAACGGAAATTACTATTTATGCTCTGTATTTATTTGTTGATGTGCAATGATCATACTTTATAATCTGTCGAAAATATAATTTTGTTCAGGTGACGCATTTAATTAGTATAAATAATTAAAAAAATATCATGCCTCATTTGCATAATTTTATGACAATAGCCTGATACAACCGCGAGTCACTAGCAGTAAAATAACTATTAATAATGAATATATATATATAGCGGGCATTCGTAATATTTAGAACTGGTGGAATAGTGACACGATTATACACTTATTTAATTCCTATAAAGAACATTGTGTGTCTACTGAGTGGGCATGTACCTTTAATTACAACATTACAATAGCAGTTGTATCGACGCTCTTGCGTGAGTGCTGATTTAACATAATATTCGTTTTATGATCTCATATTTAAAAAAAGACATGCTTAATATACAGTTTCTTACGAAATAAGTCATCGAGTTACTCGCGCAATTTGTCCTGAACCACGTCCATCGTGACGTATATGCATGTATGCATATATGCTTATTCAGTGTCTATATTAGCCGTATAGGTATACATATACAAACTTATAGTCATTTAATGAATGTATGCATTATAATTAATGGTAAGACGACGGTTTGCAAACATTATACATTATTGACTAATTTAATAAAAAAATTAATGTAGATACTATGTATATGTATATGTCATAGGTATAGAATGTATATAGCTAATTCATATCGGTGTCTTAAATTATGTAAGATATGATCGGTGAATTAAATGAGACACGTCACGCGATTTTGTCCCTAATAACATGACTGTGCGATATTTCATAAATTTCCTTTTTTACTCCAGATACCGTAAATAACTTCGAAAGTTGGCGAACTTTTCATAGCAAATGCGGAATTCAATTCCGCATTTGCTATGAAAAGTCCGCCATCTTTCTACGTAATTTACATAAATGATCACAGTTTCTGTAAATATGTTTTCATGAAAAATCTCTTAGGTACAAAATCACATGGCGTGTCGGAAATTGATTGACCTCCATATCGGTAGCAATACATTGTACGTGGGTATGAAACGGTATCTTATAAATCTAGTTATTCTTTGTATTGTTTGCAGGGTGGTGTGATTGTAATTGATGATGTAAACCAGTTGACACGTCAGTGCCATTGACGTAATGAAATGTGCATGTTACTGGAGAAATGTGGCTTATGGGATGTGTGGCCAGTGTAGCTCTTGATCAGATAAGATACTCCCTCAGCTGTATAACGATTGTATTACCTGTTACATGTAGAAGCATGACAGGTGTTTCATTGATGAAATGGTGAACAGTGCAGATCATGGATCTACACTGGTCGCAGAACGCATAGCCCAGATTTATGCAGCCACAGCCACATATAGGATCGACTATACGTATTAGAGTGACACATAGGTAGCTACATGTAAACAGAAGATCAGAAACAAACAATGCGAACAACGTCATGATACTATTTAAATTACGATTAAGGTATTAGGTCATTGATAAATACACTTGACTTCAATGATAATTGCTTCATAGGAGTGATGTGATATATGAATATAACATAATATTGTGTTGTTACTGTATGCTATATGGAGCATTATATGAAGGCCTCGTCCAGTATTCCCGCGACTTTTCCAAGTTTATATCCCCGATAAATTCCACAAATAGGCCATTCATTCCTTATAATTCCAGCATTTGAAATAAATTCATCAAGAAATGTGTTTATTTTCCGTTTTCTTAAGAATTATTTTAACTGCACCTGACGGTTACGGAAAGTAGTTTGGCATGGGAGTTTACTGGGATATAAATTTTGAACAGAGACTTGCTACGGGCCAATCAAATGTTAGGGAATTGTGTAAATATTTTTGTGCTGGAATTATTATCTAATAACATAGTACAGTAGTGGGTATGTATCGTAGATCTATGTGTTGTGTGGTTTGCCTGGTAGAAGTGATGCACTGTGAAATTTGCTGTATATGAGGTTATTTATAATGGTGGTTCATGTTGTTAAAAAGACAGTCACAAACCTGTCCAGAAAGCTGACATATTTTACAGTTTGATGTAATATAATTGATAGGAGTCCGTTCACCTGTCTTTTCTACATGTGATTAGCTACATTACATCATATGTTCTACTTCATATTTTGAGTTCTTTGTCAAACGGCAAAACAGGTTAAACTGGATGATGACTGGAACACACAAAGATGGCCGACTTGACCACTCCATGTGCCGTATAGGATACAGTATCGAGGCATTATTCACATATATGTTATACATATATTCTATCACAAATATGAAGCAATTATCTATGAATCAAACGATGAGCAATTATAGAACGGGTCCTTAATGGATGCCATTATGCATGCCGGATCGTTCTACATATATTATATTAATACATATTACATACTACTATATTATAGTCTCGGCACTATTTAGGGAAACTGTGCTTGCTGCTATGGTGCGTGGAAACGCGAATATATGCAGTACATGTACAATGGGGATCTAATTATCTCCCGTTGTATTTATTTATAGAAATTAGGGTTGTATTGCTTGTAAAAAGGGCGAATGTAGTATGATTTGTTACGAAAAGGAGAACTTATAGTGATATCGGCGAGTGTTGATCCAGCTCATCCAACATATCTTCGCAATCTGATCCGGAACTTCATTATTTGCCACATTCATAGTCTCACAATCGGTGTAGACTCAGATCAGACTTCACAGGCGTGCAGTCTGATATGGGTATACTCTGTTCAAAATTCAATGTTTGAGCTATGCAGTAAGTAATAAACGCTGAAATACTGCATAGGACCGGATCTCTATAAATATATTTGCAAAGGGAAATAACTGACTACGATTTGAGTTACGATTTGATGCTCCACTCCAATTGAAATTGTATGTGTTTGGGGGTGTCCACCACAGGGATAAATTAACGCAATACCCGCCACGGACATAAATGGTACATTTCCATAAAAATGTATCTATTAAAGTGACTGTGCCTCAGATGAAGCCTCCGTAGCCTATGTTATCAAAATTGCAAACTATAGTTATCTAGCAAAGTATACTTTGAGGGAGAAATTTTCAATTTAATGATAAATTTATTCATTTGTATTATACTGAATTTATTACATTATCACAGCCATTTTGGCTGTGATAATGTAATACATTCAGTATAATAATTTTGCATACTTTTAATCATCCAATATACATGTATGCAGTTGTTAGTTCTACATGAAAAAAATTCATTTCGGGAAAAATAAATTATTTCTCCCTCAAAGTATACTTTGCTAGAAAAGTATACTTTGCAATGTTGGTGAAATATGCTACTGATATTCAAACTGTGTGTTCGCTTCAAATCACTTGAATGCATCAATCATTCACACAATTTAGTTGATTAAATTCCCCAAAAACATGTGCTATATTCTAGCGAATACAAACTGTGACTACAACAACTGTTGCTACAAATCTACAATTAAGCTCAGTTTCGACCATATACCGCCTCTTTGTCACTGTTAACAGCTTTAATCATACATAATGCCTATACAGTGGAACGTTTCTAAACCGGACACCAATAAAACACATTATTGTGATCTTATTTTGTATCAGTTTCCTGGTCATTTATCTCAGGTAATAATGTCTGTCCGTAATCGTATAGCACAAAACCATGATCAAATACATGATATACAGTGAAACCTCTCTAAACCGGACACCCTGGGGACCTCCGAGGGTGTCCGGTTTAGAGGAGGTTCACTGTATCTGCGATCACTGGAGATCCGGATGCGCTGGCTCGTAAATACATCATGAATACAGTATTTGTAATTATTTAAGACTGAAGACTAAAATGGCAGGTTTAATATTGAAATTTTCAAAAAATGCATGGAACTGTCAATGTCAGAAATATAAGTGTTAAGGCGAAAACATGATTATCCCGTCAACACAGTGCGTATGTGACGTGAAACACGGTGCCGTGAAACATTTTTGATATCCTGTCAATACAATTTGGAGATGCGGCTGGGGTTATTTATTTTGCATTTTAAAGCTATTTGTAATGTTGACGGGATAAATAGAAAGTAGTAGGTTGGTGCCATGAATGGGGAAAATATCTGGCGCGGCACGGAAACGGGATGTGCTCGGCAGAGCCTCGCCCACCCCGTTTCCTGAGCCTTGCCAGATATTTTTTCCCATTCACGGCACTAACCTACTATTCTATATTTATGCCATTCCATTTTGGATCTAGTTGCGGATATGTTAGCCAGTCCATTAAAGAACAATGCGGAATACTAGTGAATTTTTCATAATGATGTTTTATTACATATTCGACATAATACTGGTTTTACAATGCACTATATATGTATGTAAGGTAATTCTTTTTCGTTACGGTTGACTGTGTGAGGTATAATTTCAATATATACAACTGTATATATATAATAGCATTATGTAATTGTATGCACGATGATACTACGCAACCGCATGATGCCAGAATAATAACGCTAAATATAATGCATATGCACGTACCATTAATGTTTCAATTTCTGAAGTAGATATCAATCACCCGGCGCATACATGAATTGATTTGTGCAAACACAGTTTAGTTCCGCATAAAAGTACTTGTACATCTTTTGATACAGTATAGAGACACACCTATCCAAGTAACTCCACCTATGGACGGCTTTTCATCACTATATATGTTCAATTAACGTGAAATTAACTAACGCATGGCGTAAAGTATTCTGAAATAGTACATTTAGTACAGCTGTACAACAATATTTGAATATAGAATGCTTATTATCAAAGCGACCAGTTTAGTCATAGAGCATAATATTAGTATGTATACATACACTCAGAATAGGGACAACTACATAATCAAGGTGCATGATCACGTGGTTATAATAACAACAACAGTGGCTGAAAGTGTTGAAATCTTGAAAGTATTATTTTATATTTTCCTTAATATGAAACGGATTTTTGATAAAACATCACGCAGCAAACGCGTCTCCATGAGCTGCATTTGGTGGTCCAGTGAGTTCGCCACAGACTTGTGTCGTTTTTGCGAAGAATCGATTTCCGTGTCGGTAGACACAGACATCGATTTTTCGCATAAAAACGACAGAAGTTTGGGCGAAAATACAAAGACCACCACATGCAGCTTAACAAGACGCGTTTGATGCGCCATATTTCATCAAAATCCGTTACGTAATAAGTACACTATGCAATAATACGTACTTTGAATCAGGTGGATTCACAGCCATTATGGCTGTGATAATGTAATACATTCAGTATAATAATTCTTCATACTTTTAATCATCAAATATATGCAGTCGTTAATTCTATATGAAATAATGCATTTCAGGAAAAATAAATGATTACTCCCTCAAAGTATACTTTTCTAGAAAAGTAAACTTTGCAATGTTGGTGAAATCGGCTACAGGTCCTTTCGCATACATGTATTTTATTATTCAGATTTTCCCATTGACCTTGAAGTTCACAATTGACTGTTTGCAATTACGATACTACGGAGCCCCGCAGGGGACATGGATTGTTTGTTATTAGTTCGTTTCCACGAAATAACAATTCGTTCCCTTAATTTAACAATTCGTTCCCACGAAATAACAATTCGTTCCCTGAATTTAACAATTCGTTCCCTCGAATTAACAATTTGTTCCCACGAAATAACAATTCGTTCGCTCGAATTAACAATTCGTTCCCTCGAAATAACATCAAACAGCTTCAAAGTAGATCAAAGGTAAGCTTAAGGTGTTGAGCGCGCAGCTGGGCGCCAAAACAATCCGTGGGAACGAATTGTTAATTCGAGGGAACGAATTGTTAATTTGAGGGAACGAATTGTCAAATTCAGGGAACAAATTGTTATTTCGTGGGAACGAATTGTTATTTCGTGGGAAAGAATTATTTAAAAAAAAAACTCAGTACGATACAGTGTATGCATAACATTAAAACATCAGCTCAATTATTTGATTCCGATGCGATATTTGGAAAATGGATATACCTGAGTGTGCATTTATTAACACGGTTGTGCTATCCATATCTTCAGCCGAGAATCAATCAAAGCATGTGACTACTGCAGTATGTTCATAATGTTAATAAGTGATAGATTTAATCATTTAATTATTAGTTGGATTATCCTGAGCGACAATACTCGCGGTTTATAAATAATTATATACTTTGCCAACGCAGGACTACATACTGATATATCATTTCTGGCTATCTATTGTAAACGTTAATGAAAAATGTGATATTCTATAATACACAAGCTACCAGTGACTTTTGTTAATAAACACTAGCATTACATCAATGTTATCTATTTTCAGACGATGCCGATGAAGAAAAGTAAACCAATATGTCGTGGTGACTGTAGAAATAGAGCTTGTGGGTTTTGCGACCAATGCGGATCCAGATCAGCCTGTGCATCCGCACAGTCTGATCAGGATCTGCACTGTTCGCGATTCCATCAATGAAACACCCGTCATAATTCTAACGTCAAGCAATATAGCTCGTTATCAGGCTACAGAAGACTTCTGTAGCCTGATAACGAGCTATATTGCTTGACGTTAGAATTATGACGGGAGTTTCATTGTGTGATATGTGATCAGGAGCTACACTGGTCACACATCCCATAATCCATATTCCTCCAGTCACAGTTCCATTTCACCAAACAAACTGAACCAAGAACATATATACAGGATACAGTTATGAACGTTTTATCCATGCATTTTAATACCAATACGACGCATGCGTAAAGATACCGCGACATCACAATGACTGATACCTCAGTACGAGACCGGCCGAGGGAGCTATCGCGACAGCGCTCCAAGGCCGAGGTAACTCGTATCGGCATGGGGCCCAAAACCGCCACGCTGTACCTTAGTAGGACAGCGTCGCTTATGAAGCCGGATAGGGAGTCCCCCGGGGTCACAGCTCGGGGCAGCGTGGCTGGCAGTTACACCGGCGACAGACGGAGCTCCATCCGGTCGGCAATTGACGAGTTCAGTTCCGTCAGTAGCGCCTCCTTACGGCGGGAGTTCACGTTCACCGGATATGACATCATGGCTGACAGTAAGTTTACACGCGGGTGTTCGTATGTGGCTATGACTGCATACATTGATCAGCGTATATCCGGATCAGCATGTGCCATGTCCGCCATTCCGTCAACGAAGCACCCGTCATGCATCTATTAAGCAGGTACATCATTATCAGCCTGATATAGGCGTGTGCAGATCCAGATCGGCATGTGCATTCGCTGTCTGACCATGATCTGCACCGTTCAGCATTCCATGCATGAAACGAACATTCATGAAGCTTATAACAATCAATATAGATCGTTAATCAGGCTACATGATTGTGCTATTTGAACAGTAGTTTTACTGGTCCCATCACTGGTCCATTCACGTACAACGCACTGAGACATGCATCTAATCGTTTCCCTAATGACTGGAACATTACAATGGCGAACAGTGTAGACCCCGATCAGACTGCGCGGACGCGCAGGCTGATCTGGGGCTACACTGGTCGCTATTATCATGAGTCCCATTTAGCCAATCGACAACCAATACGTGTGTGTGGAATGGGCTTTCACATGTTTTAAAACTGCACACCATGTTGAATAATCCTGTCTTAAATACACTGATCCCACTTAAAGGGGCATATCGGGAATTTTTTGAAAATAAAAACTATAAAAACGTTTCAATCATGATCCTGTGTAAAGTGGTTTAATTGAAGATATATGACGATACTAGGACCGCTGGCTTGTTTCTATTTTCCCCATATAGGTACACAATTATCGGATTTCCATTCTTGTTGCGTTTAACAAGATGGAAACAATCTGATACTGATGTACCGATATCGGTGAAAATTGAAACAACACAGCCCTTCTAGTATCGTCACACATATTCAATTGAATAACTTTACACAGGGTCATGATGAACACACGTTTTTATTTTGTATCCTGATATGTTCCTTTAACTGTCATATAGGGCACACTTACCATTCCATGTTATGTATACATAATTCAGTTTTGTTTCTTACAATGTGGTATTTGAATACTAAAATGAATACAGCTAGTAATTTAAAGTGAACACCTCCACGGTTGGTCAATATTTACACATTGATTGTATTTAGGGAGTGGCAGCCCGCATTTCAAAAGATATATACTTAATGTGTTTAACCTACTGAAGTGATATAATGAATAACTTGGTGATAGGAAACAAATAGATTCGTCATGTTCTCAAAACATGATAACAACATACAATGTAGTGGTGATCGGAACAATATGGCGCATGTACGTGCCGTCTTACAATGATGTTATATTTATCCCGTCAGCACAGTGCGTATGTGCCGTGAAACACGGTGCCGTGAAACATTTTTGATATCCTGTCAATACGACCTAATCACTGTGTATGAATATTTGCGGTGACTGGAGTTATTCTTTTGCATTTTAAAGCCATTTGTAGGTGTTGACGGGATAAATAGAATAGTAGATTAGTGCCGTGAATCGGAAAAAAATATGTGGTGCGGCACAGAAACGGGATGTACTCGGCAGAGCCTCGCCCATCCCGTTTCCTAAGCCCTGCCAGATATTTGTTCCCATTCACGGCACTAACCTACTATTATATATGTATATTATATACATGTATGCTCCTTTCCTACCTTAGTCCCGTTTACACGTTTCTCCGGCGTTTGCGTTCCAGACATTGACACACATATAGAGAAGTGCTGTGAATGTGCAAAATATCTGACAAGGCTCAGGAAACTGGATGGGCGAGGCTCTGACGAGCACATTCCGTTTCTGTGCCGCGTCAGATATGTTTCCCATTCACGGCACTAACCTACTTTTCTATGTATCCCGCAACACCTACAAATGGCTGTACAATGCAAAAATATAACCCCAGCCACCGCACATATTCATACGCAGAGATTAAGCAGAGATTACGTCGTATTGACTGGATATCACACATGTTTCACGGCACCGTGCTTCACGGCACATACGCACTGTGTTGACGGGATACATATTGAACAAATTTAATACAACAGTACGTAAACTGTATAAAGTGGAACCGCTCTAAACCGGACATCCTGTGAGGTCTTCAGGGTGTCCGGTATATAGCTGTTCAACTGTAAAGCAGTTGTTGACCACTCCTAGACAAATGTTCATGCTTTGTAATCACGAACAGACAACACGATCGGATATAAATGACAATTAATTCCATCAGTCGTTAACAGGAGGGTGTGCGTTTTAGAGAGGTTCCATTGTATATGTAGCTGTGACTGAGGAAATAGGACGTATGTGTTTTGCTTCCAGTGTACTAGTAGATTCAGATCAGCCCGTGCATCAGCACAGTCAGATCAGGATCTGCACTGTTCGCCATTCCGTAAATGAAAGACCAGTCATGCTTGTAACAAGTAATATAGATCGGTATCAGGGTACACGAGTGTGTTATTTGATCAGGGGCTAAACACGTCACACATCCCGTAAGCACCATTTCTCCAGTCACAGCCATATGCTTCTATAGTCTGTTTCACGAAAGCTGCCCAAATTTTACGGCCATATAGACAATTCAAAAATAATATTTTTTTCGATAGTACTAAATTAAATGAAAATTTAAGAATGAGCCTTCTTTTTATTTCGTGAAATTAGGTCAAATATTGATTTTATTACGAAAAATTGATTTGTCTATGGGAACAAGTGGTAAGGAAGTGTGGGAGGAGTCAAAAAACGAAAAATTTTGGAAATTGACTCCGAAACCTAACTAGATAGTTTGGATATGATCTAACTAAGAAAACAAAAGTTAAATTTTAAAAATCGGTTCAGTATTTCTAAAATTCAAAAAAGTTTCCCCATGTTAAATCCCCATTGACATCTTCACTCCGTGAAGATGTCTATAGGGATTTAACATGGGGAAATTGTTTTTTCGCAATAAAATCAATATCAATTTCACGAAATAAAAAGAAGGCTCATTCTTAATTTTTCCTTTAATTTAATATTATCAAAAGAAATCTTGTTTTTAAATTGTTTATGTAGCCGTAAAATTTGGGCAGCTTTCGTGAAACAGACAGTAGTAGTCTTTATCGTCTAAATGAGTACATGTACCAGTTTGGTTGGAAAGCTAAATCTACAAAATATCAAATAATTAATGCTAGCTATAATATAGAGATAGTATTAATTATTTGAGCTTACGTAGATATAGCCTTCCATAAGTTTGGAACCTTTATTTCCAGCCGGAGAAGCTCCAGCCGATGACATAGAAGGCGTTGAGAAAAACAAACGGGAGAACGTGCAATTATATATCTCTGCTTGCCAACGGACGGGCGTCATACCTGTCCAGTTTATTGCCAAACACATCAACGACGCGGACTTCGCCATCAAAAGTCACCCACTCGGGCCTAAAGGTGCTAAGGCTCTTTGTATAGCCTTAGCGGTAGGTATACAACGGAGATACATTGATACATCACAATTAACTCGCCATGTGGTTTTGTACATAAGAACATGTCCGATATTTCATGAAAATAGAAACACGCATTTTTCTGTGAAAGTTTTGTCAACTTTCGACGTCGTTTATGAAAAATATCGTAAATGTTGTAAATATGTCTCATGAGATATCGCACATCATATGCATGGCTTTACATTTATTGAGCATAGGCTGCATTTGCAGCCTATGCTCAATAAATGTAAATCCAATAAATGTATGTGGCCGGCCACAGATACATTAGCTTACTTTTGTGTGTGTACATGCTAAAGGAATGTTATTCCAAGACAATACATGCCCTGATCGGAGTATGCATTGACGTCCGGGGCTATTCTGGTCACACATTAAAAAACGTGTTTGCCTTAGCCGTTGTTATGAGATGTCCAGTATATTCGATAATAACATTCATTGCAACCAGTCAATGCTCAGATCTGATAAACACATATATATGCCAGAATTAATCATCCCAATTACAAATACACAGACATGTAACTTTCGTCATAATTTATAGAAAAACATAAATTATAATTCACTACATGTATATCCAATCCAAAATTAAGAAATAAATCCAACATTGTTTAATTAAGATTTAATTAACGTTTGGTTTAATTTACCACATACTATATATATACCATGTTAACAGGAGGCCGTTTCACTAAACTTCGTACGACCTAAATGTTCGTAAGTGCAAATTTGTGATCGTCTGGAAATTTCAATTCATGGGTTTACATTTATTGAGCATGTTCAATAAATGTAAATCCAACAACTGTTTACAATAAAATATTGTTAATGTGAAATTTACAAACAATCATAATGTTGCACTTACGAACATTTTAGTCGTACGTAGCGGGCCCCTGGTACATGTACACATGTTTTCTAGAATCACTACATTCGCTATGGTTTCTCGTATTTCAGGGGAACCAATACGTGCAGTCACTTCACCTAGATGACAACGACATTGGAGCGGAAGGGGCTGTTCATATTGCAGAAATGCTTAAAGAGAACGACACGCTTACTGAATTGGTAGGGCTGATGAGCTTAGTGAATGCTCATCGACACACTGTATATATCAGATGTCACGCATTTAGTTAATTAAACTGGTTGAGTTTATGTATGTAAAACTCAGATCGGAGGTCAGTCCCTGAACGGGGGCCAACTCCCAGAACGGGGGCTATTCCCAGAACGGGGGTTATTTTTTTCCAAAATGGGTTGCCAATTCCGCACGTTCTTGATTAATTTCAAGCTTGAATAACGTCAGAGTTAGTGCCGTAACGTCAAGCTCTGGCCAGGCGTCCATATAAAATAAGGGCGGCAACTACAGTGGGGTCAGCGTGTAAGTGCACACACGAACGAACACGACAGGTTGGAACTTACACGCTGACGCCACTGTAGTGAAGACGTCGGGTTTGTCTTCGAGGCCAAACGTACACTACCCACAGTGAAGTGTTTAGTAATGAAGCGAAGCAAACGCATGCCGTTCCTGTTTCCATGACAGTCATATCCACGTGTAGAATTGTCCTGCCTTTTTTCCGGCCATTGTCAGTAGCCTATTTCACAAACATGGTACATTATGCTTACAGTGGGGTCAGCGTGTAAGTGCACACACGAACGAACACGACAGGATGGTTCGAACGTGTCGTGTTCGTTCGTGTGTGCACTTACACGCTGACCCCACTGTATCTACCAAAGCATACTTTGAGGGAGAACTTTTAAATTTTAGGATAAATGGGATTAGCCCCTGTTCTGGGACTGACCCCCGATCAGGGTATAACATAATTATATATTCGTTCTGTCAAAAAAGCAAAGCTTTGAAAGTGCAATAATGCCTTGCATTACTATATTTCATTACATACCT